>PVIU01017707.1:0-41158 GCA_004026605.1 Ondatra zibethicus
CTGCTAAGCCACTGACAGAAACAGCTTTATATTTCAACCAATAAAGGTAACACATATACAGAAGGACATCCCACATCAGGGTGGAATGGATCCACCTCTGTGGGCCATCTCAATATCCAAAACACCAAATAACCATACCCTAGATCAAGATATCTTGTTTATAGCCATACCTTAAGTCAGATCTCTTGTCAATAACTTTGAAAGTGAAAAAGTAGGCTTGAAATCCTTCAGTCAAGGTGGAGCGGACCCATGTCTGTGGGCCCCCACATGTTCAGTCAAGGTGGAGGACCTATTTCTGTGGGCACCCACAGTTATGTGTGAAGAGTAGATAATAAAATTTAATGTGGAATAATGAATTTAAGGAGCACCCCAGTTCCCAATTTCAATTCTGTATGCTCATAGTATACCAATGATGATGACTTGAACATCTCTGTAGATTTTTAGGTCACTGATTTGCCAGGTCAGATTTTGTGTGACTTCTTGTGGTTCTTTCTTTGTCATTGTTCTGAAGGAGTTGTGATGGGACTGTGAATACAGCAGAAAGATGGAGGGATGAAGGACATCACAAGTAGCCACAGCTAGGCTTCAATTCTGTCTCTGCTAATTTATTACATTAAGGACCTGGTCAAGTAATGTAACCTAACCTTTGTTACCCCAGGTCTTCTACTTAAAACACAGAGGTAGAAGCATTGCGTAAAGTCACAGAAGCCTTGTTATGAGAAATTAGTATCTCATCAGGGAAGCTTCCTTCTGCAGTAAATAGGAAGAGTTTCACAACCAGACATGTGCAGAGAGTGAGAGTTCTTGAAACACTCATTCCCAAATAAGATATCTCAATCAAATCCCTCCCCCTCAGAGCTCCGGGCACTATATGGAGGAAGAGTTCAGGAGACTGTAAGAGCCAGAGGGGATGGATTAAAGAAAACAAGGCTCTATAAACATAGCAGGACTGATGCACATAGGAATTCAGAGACTGTAGCAGCAGGTACAAAGCCTGCCTAGGTTCAAGCCAGATGGGACCCCTGTGCTGAGATAGGGAAGTAGACAAGCTCCTACCTGCAACTAAGAAGCTGTCTTCAATAAACAACCTCTTGCAAAGAAAGGGAGTCTCATTGGGGAAACAAACTATACTTCAGGGCAGGCTCCAAGCCCAGCAGTAGATGTATAACACAAAATAAACTCAAAGGTGTTTTTATACTTTTTATCTCATACTATTTTCTTTGGGCATTTTTTATTTACCTCATTGGTCTTTCTCTTGTATATTATGGTTTCCAATTTTGAGTTTGTATGTTTTTTTGTCTATGTATGTATATGTTTGTATATGTGTATGTTTGTCTGCCTGAATGTGTATGTATTTATAGTGCTCTTTCTTAATTTCTTTTTTGATTGTTTGTTAGTTTGTTCATTTTGTTTTATCCTTGTTTGTCTTTTTATTTGTTTTTTTTTAAGAAAAAAGAAAGAAGGTATAAAGTTGGAAGGGTGAGAGGTAGGGAGGATCTGGGAGATGATGTAGGGAAAACTGTGATCAGAATATGCTGTATGAAAGTAACTATTTTCAATAAAAATAAAATTAAATAATGTTATTTGAAGGAAATATGATGCATGCATGGTATAGAAAAATATTAACGTGCTAGGTGGTGGTAGCACACACCTTTAATCCTAGCACTCGGGAGGGAGAGGCTGGCGGATCTCTGTGAGTTCAAGGCCAGCCTGGTCTGCAAAAGCTAGTTCCAGGACAGTTAGGACTGTTACACAGAGAAACCCTGTCTTGTAAACCCCCCCAAATTAACATAATAATTATAGAGAGGTTAATAAACTGTGGCTGCTGTTATTGCTTATTTTTTATCACTGGCTTCATGAACTTCTTTCTTTTGCTTTGTATATTCCTTATTTTATGCACATAACCACAGGTATGACACCTTCTTATCTTAGGAATGTGCTCAGGATCAGCTATTACAATTTTCACACCCTGGTAGGCTTTATTCTTCTCATATGTTAGAGTCCCTCTAAGTAAAAGGATTATAAAGCCCCATATTAGTTAATGTATACATGGTTATGTGGGTTACTTTTCTCAATGTAATATAAGTGGAATGTGACCAGTAGGCAGTAGCCTCTATTATGTGAAAAACTTCTGACTTTTTCCATAGTCATGGAGCCACTGAAGGATGGATCTTCCTAAATATGGGGTCCCTGAGTAACTGTGAGAAGCAAAGCTTCATTGATATATTAATGACTATGACTATAGTGGTCATACTGTGAAGAAGAACTGAATTTTGCTACTGGAACCCAAGCGATATTTTTGTCTATTACTGCAGGATGGCTTAGCCCAATCCAATTGCTACAGGTCCTAGATCTCAATTCTTGTCTGAGTAAGAGCTTTGTCTCACTGCTAAGAGTTCCATAAAACCACTAAGATCATTTCTTCTTGTCAACTTAGTTTTGCCATCTTGTGTCTATCCACTTGGAGAGAGAAGCTGGAGGATTTTGCCAGACCCACACTTTCCCGTTTTCCAGTTTCTGCTCACTGTACTTCAACCAGATGTTGGTCAGCTTTCTGTTACTATTATAAAATACCCGAGAACTATCTTGGAAGAAAGCATTCATGTTGGCTCATATTTTCAGAGAGCCTTTGTGCCTGCCAGAGGCATAATACATCTTGGTAGGAGTATGTGGCAGCAGCCTGTAGGCCAGGGGGCAAAGACAGAGTAGGGTCATGATCTCCAAATCCTCTTTAAGGACTTGCTCCCACTGATCCAAGTTCTTCCATTAGGCCTTGCCTCTTAAATATAGTGCTACCCAACAGTGCCCCCAGCTGGAGACCAAGACACACGGACCTTTGGAGAAAATTCCAGGTCTAGTCACAGCCTCCTCTCACTTATAATCCATGGATGTAAGTGAAGTCCTGGACTAGGAATGGTTGCTCTGCAATATTTCAATTCTTCCGCTTCTCTTTCATTTCCTGCTTCTACAATTGATTGCACCCTTGTAATTCTCTGTGCATTACAGGTGAGGGCTGGGTCAAAGCAGGATTTGGGCAATATATATCTCTGCTTGCTTCTGGAATTCTCTTTATTGTGATAGCAGAATCTCTGTAGCTGGGAAGGACCCTCAACTTGCTCCCAATCTAGTGATGTTAGCCAGTATACAGAGCTAAACTCATTGGTCTCCACTCTGCCACTCTCTAATGTTAGTTACTTAGCTATTGCAAAGAACAGAAGCCGTCTTTACAAAAAGAAGGCCTCACTGTGGGAAGGCCAATTTGGCTTCTAAAGCACACTGCCATAGACTGAGTGGTTCCTAAACAACAGGAATGTGTTACTCATAGAGACCCTGTGTCTTCACTTAGGGCACTACTCTTGCCATGACCACCATGCCCCAAGACTTATTTTAATCCTAATTACTGTTAAAAGACCCCCACCGTCAAATATCACGATCATACTGGACATGGTGAATTCAACCTATGAGCATTGTGAACACAAACATTTAGTCTATAACACTGAGACAGCAGAAGCCCTGGGACCACATAAGTAAGATCTTTGGAAATAGAGCATGATAGCTAATCTTCAACTTGACATGCCTGAGAAGAAGGTACTTCAAAAGAGGAATTGCCTCCTTAAGATTTCTCTATGGGTCTCTCTCTCTCTCTCTCTCTCTCTCTCTCTCTCTCTCTCTCTCTCTCTCTCTCTGTGTGTGTGTGTGTGTGTGTGTGTGTTTGCATACAGATTTTCTTGGTTTCTAATTGATGTAGTAGGCTTCAGTCTACCGTGGGTGATGTCATCCATATAAACATGGGCCTAAACTATATTAAAAAGCCAGCTGAACAAGCCAGAGGAAATAAGCCATTCCTCCATTGTCTCTGCTTCAGTTCTTGCCTCCAATGTTCTTGTCTTGAGCTCCTTCTCTGGTACTCCTAGATAGACTAGAGCCTGTAGGTTTCGGTGCTTATCACAACAGTTTCAGACTGAGTACTAAGCCTGTTAAGACTCTCATGGTTTTCCTCATAGGCGTGGTGAGTTTTGAGATTCAGCTACTGACTGCAGCTATACTTAAAGGCTGGACGTGTTCTTCCTATTATGGATAGCAACCAACGCTGCTGCCAGACGACAGTTGCCTAGCCTTTCTGTTGGGCTGGGGCTTTGTTTTGTTTATATGTGGTACTGGTGGCGGTTACGTGTGCCTATCTCAGGGTATACTTTTTGGGTGGTGTCCATGCCAGGGAGGTTGCTGAAACTCCCCCAGAACCAGCACCGTAGTAACATTCTGTGAGGGACCCAGAGCCTGCTTTCTGCTCCCCACAGCATCTGCTTTGTCCTTGATTGCCTTCCCAGTGAACAGGCAGGTGCTGCTCTTCATTTTACCTCTGCCTGGCTAATTGCAGTGATTTCAAAAGACACAAATGCATCTGACAAGTCTCAATGGAAAGAAAATTCCTTCAGATTAACAACAAATTGATCTGATTACCTAATCCTAGTATCATTCAAAAGAGAAAGGCTGGGCTGAATTGGAGTGGCAATCTTTATTCAAATCAGTCTGTGAGAAAATAGAGTGTAAGAAAAGCTTGGGGCACTGATCGAAAGCTGCCTGCCCTGATGTTTTCCCAAATACCTGGATCTTAAAGATATTTTTATATAGAGGTGAATGGAACAGGTATTTATGAACTCATAAGAATTTTGCAAGTTTATTAATTTATCTTTTTGTAACAGGGCCAAGGTCTTAAGATGTCAACATTTGGAAGATAGACTGGGTTAAGTTTATTTCCTGTTAGTGATTATCTAATAATTTTTACTTTAAAAGATGTGTTTAAATCAGATGTACCTAGGGAATATTAATAGGAGCATGGTGAATCCTGGCTGTGTTCTGCAGTAGACTTGGCATGCGTGTTAGGCTTATCACTGTAATGGTAGTGAAAGACTAATATATTCACTTATTATAGATTTCTGTCATGGTCACTATCAGTTTTGATGTATTAGCTCTGTGGTAAAGACTTATCTGACCAGCAAGTTACTCCTTTCTTCCTTTCTTCTCTTTGTCTTTAAATATATCTCTGTAAAGAGATTTTTCAAATCTCTTCAATCAAGTATTTATTCCATCTTTATCAGATGTCAAGCTCTATGCCACAGTGCATTAACAACACATTAATTCATCATCTCCCTGCTGTTTTACATGGTGTTTATGTCAGCACTTTCTTGCATTGTTCACTCAAAGTATAATCCTCATCCCCAAGAAATTTAAAGTCTATTGGGAGATGATTGTAGACACTGTCGGTTAAAGACCAAGCAAGTTTTACCTGTTTTCTTGTTGCGGGAGATCAGTTTTGTTCTGCTGGACCTTCTCTGTCACAAGAAGTCATGGTTTGAATCTGAAAAGTTCCCCATAGGCTCATGTTTTAAGGGATAATTCTCAAGCTGCTGGCAGTGTTTGGAGAGACTTGTGGAACCTTTGTTTAGGCTGAAGTAGGTCATTGAGGAAGGCCTCTGATAGTTATAGTCAGATTCCTAATTCTTTCCCCATTTGCTTCTCCTTGATCTGCCTGATATAAACAGCCTCTGTCCCAAACCTCTGCTGTCATAAATCCAGTTGTTTTCTATGTCTTCCTTTCTCTAGCTTACAGAATGCCTCTGAAAACATGGACCAAATAGATCTTTCTTGTTTCTGCCATTATGATGCAGAAGGAACTAATATGTGCAATTTAGGTGAGATCACAGTTAGACAAAATATATCATAGTAAAACAGTGACTATTTTGTGGGAGGAAGTCATGTGATTCAAAACTGACCAAGAATCCATAAGGGGAAACTGGCTGGAAAGGCTTTAGGAGAAAATGTCTCCATTGTCATAAAGAAACACAGAAGAGTGAAGTTTTTTTTTAATTTGATATTTAAAACTCTAAGTGTTTGTTTTCAGAAAGAAACTTAACCACTGTTGAAGCTAATAGGGTAGCAGAAAGGTAGAAGCCATCTGTCTTCAATAATACCGTCTTTACATTGTTCAAATGAATGAAATAGAGGTAGCCTACAAGGGAGTAGCTATGTGAAGGCTCTAGCAGCACCCCGATGCAGTTACTAGCTGAAGGCTTACTTGGGGCTCAGAACATAAGGATAAAGTCTGACTCCACTGTGACAGTAGGGCCAGGAGAGACAAAAGACAGGTGTGGAGTCCTGCGAGAGTTCAGCAGAGGGAAGGAGATGCCATCCACTGGGGCGAGGAGAGGTAATCAAAGAGTCAGAATTACAGCATATCACACGCAGGCAACGCATTTAAACCACAGACTTTTTGGTACACGTCTGGATTATAGAATGTCTAAAACTTTAAGCTAGATGTAAAATAAAAAAAAATCATTCTCATTCTTATAAAAGCCACGCTCCTTTTCTTTTCATACTCTGCACCCGTGCCCATCTGAGAACATGGGCTGCAGTTGAGAACTGGGGTTCCTTGACACAGAGCCTGCGCTTTGCTCCAGATGTCTAACTTCTACTCGGCCAGAGTGGCTTTTGACTGCTGCTTCCAGAAAGGACAAAGCATAGAAAAGCCTGTTGTGTTTGCTGCTGGGAATTCTTGAGATTAGAGTTCAGCTGAAGAATGGAGACATAAGCTTTGAGGCTTATAAAAATGGGGTGTATTATTCAGTCATTCATTTATTTAGGTTTTTTTTATTTATTATTAGGTTCATAGAAAGCTATATACTCTCTGAGGCTATTTGGAGGCTAGCAAAAGACTCGCTTATTTTTCTTACTCAAGAGGAAACTATAGCTTGCTTCCAAACAGAAGGGCAGAGCTCATTTTCTGTAGAGAAAAAGAAGACTTTTTCATAATATGAATGATATCTATGAAATTCAGTTCCTTCTATAACCACTATGGTTCCTCATCAATGTGAATCTTAAAATGCTATGTACCCTAGATTTTTATATTCCTAAGCACTTTGGAGTATGAATGACACATTATGGGTAGCAGAATCCTGTTGCTATATGTAATACACTATTGAAATTACCTACTGAGGTGGAGGGCTGATTCAGATAAGTACAGTCAATGATCTCATCCTGGAAAGAATTGCTACAGCAAAAATACTTGACAAGAAGATCCCCCTTTTATCTGAACAATAAAATACATCAATTTTCAAAGTTGTCGTGTTTGGCCAGTTCATCTGGTGAGAGTGCGGAAAATAGAGGCCATTCATCAATTTTTATATCTTGCAGTCCATACCCATAACAAACCAGGAATGAGAGTGTATGGAGAGTACAGAGAGAATAAAAGTTATTTTCAAAACATCTGGAGGAGGGAACTGACCCCATCGGCTCAATTCTAACATATGTAGACAAAATTTTGCTCTTGAGACATCTTCATTTGCTTCCATTATCTATAATGCTTGCACCACAGGCCAAGAGCAGCATATTAGAATTAATAATGTGGCTTTTAGAAATGCAAGAGTGATGTAATTAGCATATTAGCATAAGGTTAATGACTTTAAAACAGGAAGGCTACTGATGTGTTTAAAAATAAAAAAAAAATATAACGGAAGAGATGATCTCAATTGAATTGGCCCCCTTCCATTCTTCTGCCACTTGTTCATGCAACCAGACTGGGACAAGAGTTAGAATTTGTGCAGGTAGGAATACACACAGACATATTAAACAGGTTGGGAAATGCTTCACGAGTGAAAGCCAGTCAGAAAATGAAAATGGGTTGAACTTGTGTATACATGGAAAAGCAGTACAGCCTTGATAGCAGAACTCTCCAAATCACTGAAGACACTGCTGAACAGTTTATTTCAAATACTACAAAACTACAGATGTGAGAATAATCAAAACACATTTTACAAACTTTATGTATTGGTTTGACAACCAAAAGGAAGACATAATGTACAGCTAAGTTTTACTATAAGCCTATATGCTCTTCTTTAACTCCTTCATTTATTTCTTCTTCCTTTCCTTTCCTTTCCTTTCCTTTCCTTTCCTTTCCTTTCCTTTCCTTCCTTCTTTCTTTCTTTCCTTCCTTCTTTCCTTTCTTCTTTTTTATTTACTTTTGGTTTTCAAGACAGAGTTTCTTGTGTAGCTCTGGCTGTCCTGAAGCTGTCTGACTCTCTCATTCTGTAGACCAGGCTGGCCTCAAACTTCCAAAGATCTGCCTGCCTCTGACCCGAGTCCTAGGATTAAAGATGTGCACCATCACTCAGCTTAATGTTCTTTTTATAGTAAAATGACCGTTTTCAAAAATAATTTTTTTTACAAATAAATATATGATAAAAGAATAGATGACACTTCTAAGGAGATTCTATAGCAAATTCTAGTAGCAGATTTAATCTGGTCTGTGTTATACTGTATAAGGAATTCTAGATTTATTTTATGTATATATATGCATGCACATGATAGTGCCCTTGGAGGCCAGAAGAGGGCATTGGATGCCAGGAAGCTAGAAAGTGTTGTGGCTGTAAGTTACCTAATGTGGGTGCTGGGAACCAAACTTGGGTCCTCTGGAGAAGCAACAAGTCCTCTGAACCACTAAGTCATCTCTCCAGCCCATGCTGTAGTTATGCTACATAGCAGTGGCATTTGGGGGCATGCCCGGGTCAGGAATATGATATTAGATTTCTGGTTTGTCTTCCAGTTCTGCCTTTTATAAAGGCGTGGTCATGAGAACTTCACTGAACTTTTCAGTAACTCAATTTTCTCATTGGTATAATTAGGCCACATATGGGTTGTTTTTTTGGGGGGCAAAGTGACAACACATTTTAAATGTTGTTATTGTGCATGACACATTCATACATTTTACAATTGGCAGACAGGAGATAGCCATTAGATATTAGCTGTGATTAGAAAACTTTTATGTATTTGTACTTATTAATTCATAAACTTTGAGACTATCAAAAATTAAAAAATTGGTAAGGGGAAAATATAGTGCTTTATAAAGATATCTATATTTGAATATTATTTTATATATGTTAATTCTATACTAATTCATATGAGCATAAGAACTAGTGAATTTTAGTCATTTGGCTCTAAATACTGATATGGGAAAAATAATGAATTGATGTATAAGTGATTTGAATATGAAGTTATTTTTGAAATTTATTTATTATTCCCTCATATGTTGCATCCTATCTGCAGTTCTCCTTATTCTTCTCCTCGCACCTGCCTTCTCCCACAGACCCACTCCTTCTCCATTTCCCTTCAGAAAAGAGCAGGCCTCCCAGGAATATCAACTGAACATGGCATAACAAGTTACAAAATGAGACTAGGCACAAACCCTCATATCAAGGCTGGACAAGGCAATCCAATAGGAGGTAAAGGGTCTCAAAAAGCAGGGAAAAGTGGGAGTGGAGGCTGTCTCTGACTAAAAAAATTTTAATATTAAAACAAAATAATATTAAAATGCTGTTTTAGAATTGAAGACAGTAGTAATATCACAGTCAAATTTACATGTGTTTGAGAAATAATATATTTATATATAAAATATATTTTCCTCAATGAAGGGTATTTTGTAGGTGTGTGCTCAAGTGTCAGATAGTCTCTTGAGTGAGATCGAGTAGCTTCTAACTTGAATTTCCTCACTTATAAAATAACTAGTCAGCTTGGCAGTAGTAGCACATACCTTTAATCCCAGCACTCAGGAGGCAGAGACAGGCAGATCTCTGTGAGTTTGTGGCCAGCCTGGTCTACAAGAGCTAGTTCTAGGACAGGCTCCAAAGCCACAGAGAAATCTTGTCTCGAAAAACCAAACCAAACCAAACCAGACCAATCCAAACCGAACCAAGCCAAAACAACAACAACAAAAACCTAGTCATGAATATATCATTTAGGTTTGCAGCAAAGATTAAATAAAATAATTCAAGGGTTCTATTAGCACTCTTCCAGACACAGAACATAAAAACCATATATATTACCATGGTCTTACTTAGTATCATCAGGCAAGTCACTGTACACTCATGAACTGTGATAAAATCACTATTGTCTTATCCTTCATGAAAATGTTTGGAGCTTGAGTATCAACCTTTCCTTCATTTGCCAGCAACATGACTCCACATAACAATGGGGTATTATTAGCTAGCTACTTCTGAGCAATAAACCATATCAAAATTTAATATATTAAAGTAGAAATGTACTATTTCCATCTTCCAGAGGTCGCCAACATGTCTTGTCTCATGACTCCCCTTTCATGCCGAATTGTGTTCCCCACAATTCATGTTGAAGTCATAGCTCTAATTCTTCTAAATGTAACCATATGCACAGTATTTAATGAGGTGATAGACTGATGTATGGGATATTTGAGATAGGTGATGTTCCGTTAGAAGAGAAAGAGGCACCTGTCATGAGCATGTACAGCTTAAAGGACAAATGAGCTTACAGCAAAGAGGACGTTTCTGAGAACGGATGAGAAGTACTTTAAAGGGCTGGAGACATGGCACAGCAGTTAATAGCACTCAGTATTCTTACAGAGGGCTTGGGTTTTGTTCCCAGTACCCACACATTAGCTCACAACCATTTGAAACTCTAGTTCCATGGATCCATACCCTCTACTTACTTCCATGGATATAGGGCATACATGTGGTGCACGTGCAGATAAAATACTCACACACATAACTAATTAACTAATTGATTGATTAGTTAAGAATAGATGTTGCAAGAGAAACTCAGAATCTATTGATATCTTGATCTTGAGCAGCTGTAGTCTCCCAACGTAGAAGTAAAATGCTGTGGTTTGCTATACTCAGCATGTAATATTTTACTATGATTTTTCTAGCTAACTAAAACAAAGCCAGCTACAGCTGTGGGACCATCTTTCTGTATTCTATGACTATATATTCCTGTCATTGGTTAATAAGGAAAGCTGTTTGACCAATAGACAAGCAGGATAAGGTTAGGTGGAAAAATCATACTAAGGACTCAGAGGAAGAGGGACAGAGTTGCGGAGATGCCAGTCAGCTGCTGGAGCAGCAAGGTATACTAGACCACAGACAAAGCCATGAGCTTTGTGGCAACACATAGATTAATAGAAATGGGTTAATTTAAAAGTAGGAGCTAGTTATCAATAAGCCTGAATGATAGGCCAAACAGTTTGTAATTAATATTAACCTTCTGTGTGCTTATTTGTGACTGGATGGTTGGGAAGCAAAAGCTCTGCCTCCACTCACATATGACACCCAACATGGGACACATATGACACCCAACATGGGACACATCCATCCCCATAAAGACTCAGAAAGCTTAAAAACAAAGGGGCTTGTGGACACATAAAAACCGAGTCAGAAACAGCTTCTTGGTAACTACATTTTCTCAGATGAACTTTGTTTGCTGGCAGTGAATAATGGCATGGCTCCTTTAAGAGATAGCTTCCTGGTTCATGCTGTTGGCATGCGTGGCTCTTAAGGGGTTTGTGGATGGCAGGGTCCACACTGCTATCAAGCTATCCCAAGAGCTTCCCAGAGCTGGGATGGTAAACATGACTCTCTTTGGTAACAGTCCCACTCTGTTGCCCCCGACCACGTTGAGAAGCTGAGCAGAGCAGAGCCACCACCAAAGCTGCCACTTTTGTTCTAGCTACACCTAGCCACATTGCTTAGTAGTTTAATGTCTCATGCAGCCAAAAAAATTTGAGGGTACACAGGACAGATTTAGACAAAAAGGCCTCTAAGTGGGTTACATTGTGTTTAGGAATATAATTTAGACTTAGGAAAAAAAGGAAAAAGAATTAAATAGTCATAGATTAAAACAAGTATAGTTCTAAGAAAATAAAGTCTTTAAAAAAGGATAATAAGATAATATGAAAACATAAACCACATAAAAATGGAAAATATAAGGGATCTGCATTAAATGTATTACTATGTTTTTATTTTTTCAGTCTGTCAGATAGTCTAGGCCTATCAGCTAAAGTTGGATGACCTCACATCACAGAGAAAGCCTGGGTGACTTGTCTAGGCAGCCAGGCAGGATAAGGTTAGGAGGAACAATCAAAGTGAGGACTCAGAGGAAGAGAGGTGTGGTTGAGGAGATGCTAGCCGTGGGAGCAAGAAGATGTACTGGTCCACAGGTAAAGCCATGAGCCACATGGCAACACGTAGATTAATAGAAATGGGCTAAATTAAAATCAGGAGTTAGTTATCAATATGTCTGAGCAATAGGTCAAACAGTTTGAAACTAATATTAAACATCTGTGTGATTATTCAGGACTGGGTGGCTAGGAAGTGAAAACGCAGCTGCCTCTGTTTACAAGCTACTTAATAGTTTGTTTATTTTTTTTTAAATTTGTCATTTAACACATCTCTGTTGGAAAAGGGTCTATGCTCTTAGACTCGGATAGTCAAATAAGTCCTAGCAAAACCAAACAGGATAATGTTCCCTTATAAAGACATGTGAATCTAATCACATACATAAGCATCCTTCTTCTGTGGAGGACGACACTTTCACAGGCTCTGGTGACTAGAACATGGGATACACATATCTTTGGGGATGAAGGACCATTATTCTGCCAATCAGCAAACATAGTGTTCTTAACATGATGTAACTAACAGTTTAAACTTGATAATGATTTTTAGTTATGAAGTGCTGCTATTATTACTTTTGTTTCAAGAAAGACTGTTGCAACAAGAACAGCCATTTAATAGAAACCTTTGTTGTTTTTGTTATTGTTCTTGCATTTTCTCATTCCCTAATTCTGGAGTCAAGATTTTAATTAAAATTCACCTTGCTCTTTGTTTTAATAGTAGAAGGCAAAAGAACTTAATCCACAATTTTTATGTTAACTAGGTTTTTAGTTATCCTCCTTCTTAATATCGTGTCTCTTTTTGCAAGTTTCTCACTTGCAAGAGAAAGATCTATCTAGTGACCCTGTCTCTCTGTTGAGAAAGTTACTAACAAAAGCTGTCAGGTGCAAGGGCCTTCCATCCAATCTCTCAGTAGAACTCACAGAAAAGCTTCTGTAAGTCTAGTTCTTGGAAAAGCCTCACAAGGCTGGTGGTAAGAGAGGGAATGAATTGAATGGCCTAGCTTGCTTTCTGGAATTTGGGGCTCAGAAGCACTATTAAACATTGATTAAGTATTTTATCAGCTTCCTTGAAGCTGTGGAGGATGACTTTGTGCTGAAATCCCACATGCTAGTGGCGGTCTCAGAAATATGAAGAGATGAATTTTCACATTTGCCTTTCATGGCTAGGGCCTGCTGGAAAGCATTTTCCATTGTGAATGATATGGCATGTGCATCTTTAGATACTAGATAGTATCTTTAGATACTTGCACAGCATACCTTCCAAACCCCCAATGCTGGAAAGATGAAATGAAAAAGCCAAAAGGGGACTCATTTAGGCCAATTCACAATTAATCATGAAAACATCAATTAAACATCCCCGCCCATCATGGGGCATGAAGCTTCCATCCTGTGATCACAGATATACATTTGGCAATGGTTAGAAACTGACTTGCTTATTCCTGTGTTGACATTTGACTTTTCAACACCTTAACATTCAGCATTTAGACCTGACAATGTTTCTCAAGACACAAAGCGACAGTTGTTTTCCCAGTTACCAACATAGCCCTGGATCCATTATGTCCTCTTCAGACATTTGTCTATGATATTAGTTGGCATGCTACAGAAAAACCCAGGCAAAGGTCACCTGCCTCTAAAAAATGCAATACTTCATGGCTCATTTAAAACTGAGTCTCACACAGGTTTGATGGTAGGAGCTGAATGCAGCATGCTGGTGGCAGCTGGCAGTTTTTGATCTAAGGCAAGAGTAAGTCAGGAACTGCTGGTCCCCAGTGGTTCACCCTTGTAGAGCTCTGTTGAAGCAGAAGGATATAAAGGAGGACTTAAGTGTCATGGGTTTCATGCAAGAAAAATTTAGCTATGCATTCTGTTATTTCAGCTGCCAACTTCCCAAAGTGGGTCAAGATCCTTGCAGTCACTCCATGTGGATTATTTTGTGGGGGGAGGGAATAAGATCTTGGCAAATTTAGAGACAACAACAGTGACAAAGCTTCAACAAATATTTCTGTCAACCCGAAAAGATGTACACAATGACTAAGAGGCTGGATAGCCATCCTTACACACAGGTTTTATTGCTTCTTAACAGTGTGCTGTTCTGTAGAGCCTATGGGCAGGAGAGAAAAGGAACTGATTCATTGCTGTAGTAAGAGGCCGTTTGTTCATTTCCCAGCTGCCCAGACTCCCGAAATAACCACACAGAAACTGTATTAATTAAATCACTGCTTGACCCAGTAGCTCTAGCTTCTTATTGGCTACCACTTACATCTTAATTTAACCCATTTCTGTTCATCTGTGTATCTCCACATGGCTGTGTCTTACCAGAAAGTTTCTGGCACATTTGTTCCCTGCAGCAGCTACATGGTGTCTCTCTGTCTCCTCCTTCTTTGTCCCAGCATTCAGTTTAGTTTTCCCCACCTACCTCTATTCTGCCTTGTGCAGGCCCAAGACAGTCCTTTATTAACCAATGGTATTCACAGCATACAGAGGGGAATCCCATATCACATTACTGAGGTAGCACACCAAAAGGACATCTCCTTTCACAATAAACCATTTACAATAAAATCATTTAGCACTTATCACACAATGAGGGTTGGAAAACACATCTTCGAACAATTAGATATTCAAGCCAAATTTTAAAGTATTTTCACTCCATATTATCTTCTTTCTTTTGACTTCTGCAGAGAACTCCCACACCTAAGGGAACTTGAGAACTTCCTGTGGTCTGACTGACATTTTCTTGTACCTCAGTTTGCAGGCTATGTGCTATGCGATACACAACTGTTCTCTTACTACAGAGGTAGAAATGATTTCTTCACCCTACAGGATGTAGCAGAAGTGGCTACATGCTACTGCTGGGCATCATCTCATAAAGTCTTGCCATTTATTTGTTTTCCTTTTGATTCTTTTGTTGTTGCCAAAGGCAAGTCTTGACACTATACAGAGGAAGGACTATACATGCCCTATATAGCTGAAAGAGTGAGAGAGTTAAGAAATGCCTAACGAATTCTCAATGGCGTACGTTACAGAAACTGTCATAAACCACTGTGTCTTGAAGAGCTGACTTTTTTTTTTGAAGGTTTTGAAGCCCTCTTTGGGCAATGGCACATTAGGTGTTAACACTTACCAAAGATACAGATACGTGCAAATGAACATATAAAACCATTATCTGCAATCTTGCTATATTTTATGCACATATGTACAAAAATCTATCGATAGGTAAAATATATAAAACACACATGTATTTACAAGGCCTTGTTCCATATACGTCTCAGGCAGAGATGTACCATATCCACAACAATGATTCATTAAGGTTATTTTGGAGCTGGAAAATGTCTGTTATTCAGTGATGTCATGGCTGTCATAACATCTTACCCCGTGTTTGTGGTAATGGCAGTACAAGCAAGTCTATTGTGCTGCCACTCATGGGAGCACATAATTATATCACACATAATTATATACTAATCTTTATATAATGTTAGTATTAATGAAAACTTGTGTTTCTGCGCTATGTATTTTATATGATTTTTTATTACTATTCTTACATCCAATCCTGTTTATTCAAAAAAGTTACTGTAGAACAGTGTGCTATATCACACTGGTAACAGCTCCATGCTTCTTATGCTTAAGTGTCTCTTCATTGCTTTGAGGCGATGTCAAGCGATTGACCTATACCCTTTAGCTTTGTGCAAGTTTATTCTGTGATGTTTGTAGAATGACAAAAATCACTTAGCAGTATGTATCATAGATGTTGTCCTCATCATTAGGTGATGTATAATTATACATACAAATAAAAGTTTCCCCTCTCTGCATGAGTAGGCCTTTCTCTGCTATCCCTTTAGCAATCCCCCTTTGAAAGCTAAGCTGAAATTTATTGGTTTGCTGCAGAACTCACACAGAATGAATGAAAGACAATTGTATATTTGTCTTGTATTCAGAATTGCATAGTTTAATGTACTATTGAATTTAATTTTTACAAACTGTGATGGTTAGTGTTAACTCTCCATACAACTTAATCTAGACTCGTCTGGAAGACAGGTTTCTGAGGATGCCCATAAGGAATTATTTTAATTGTGTTTATTGATGTGGTAAAACTCATGTTAATTGTGGGTGAGACCAAACTTTGGACAGAGAATCCTAGGTGGTCTAAAGAGGGAAAATGAGTAGGACACTAAAATGTGTGTGATGAGTGATATTCAAAAGCAAAGGCCCCTCAGATATGGGTTTAAGCCAATAGAAAGTCTTTATTATCTGGCCAGCACAATGGGTGCTCAGGATCTCAGCATAGCCCTGAGCCTTCCTCAGGGTGAGTTTCAAGCACCAAAAACAATGTTCTGGATTGACACAATTCAGTTAACAGGGACAGTTACCCAGAAGTGGAACTACAGAATCCAAAAATCAAGGTTAGTACATTTAGGAATGTGTCCAGAACTATGGATTTTGTTGGATCAGAATTTTAAGTTTTGGCTAGTGGATGCTTTCTATTGCTGAGTTTTACAGCCTGAATTTCCATTGTGGAATCAGTCATGTTAAGGTCTAGAAGTCTAGTTAGATTTGGGACCCTGTTATAATATGTATTACTTCCTTTTTGCTTCCTGAGTGCAGAATTGATGTGACCATCTGCTTCAAGCTCCTGGTTTCTTGATTTCCCTACAGTGACTGACTGAACCTGGAACCATAACACAGAATAAGCTCTTTCTTCCTTAATTTGCTTCTGTCAAAACATTTTATCTATGTGACAGAAAAATAAAACAATTCAGAAATGGGGAGACAGATTTATTTACAAACATTTTTGTTTGTTGACAAATCATGCAATAGCAAAATAAGTCAAGTGTTGAAGCATGGCAGCAACATTGACCTCCAGTCTCCCAGAGAAAGAAGAAATGCATAAAATTTTAATTTCTTTGTTGCTACTGTGCCTTTAATATATCATGATGTCTTTTGTTGGAAAATATAAAGCTACGCTGCAGGAACTACTCAGAAGCAGTGTCTTCCACATTTGTGCCACAGTTGCATTTAAGGAGACTAGAGAAGGATTAATTAATTCTCTGTTCAATGGGAGTTTAATTATAGCTTGCTAAGTAAGGCTGGAAATAAAACTTGGGGTTGATAATGGTATCTCTGTTTTCTGATCGATCTTTCTTCCTTGACATGTTTGGCATGGCGTTTTCTCAGAATGAATAAAAAAGGCATGCCTTTTAGGAAATAAAAGAAGTGGTGGTTGACATGTCAGTCATCAAATCTCTTGTCCTCAGGACAGTTTTAAGTTTCTAAAATCTTATTTTAGACTGCTTAGAATGTTTGAAAAATAAACAAGAAATTTCATGTGCCTTGTTGTTGTTATTGTTTATATTGTTGAATATGAAATAAGTTTAATTTAGTGCAAGCACCATTTTTACTGGGTGTTTAGTCGGGGCTGAGTCTGAGATTAGCTGTGTAGACATCTTTGTAAATTCTCTTATTAATGGGACTAAGCAACCAGAAAGGAGCCCTGATTTCTCTGGAAACATTAATAAGGATCATCCAAAGTGAGTATTTCTACAAGTTCCCAGAATGGCGTGACACGTATTCTTGTTTATGGCTTTATACATACATCTTCTATATGCTCGTACAATCTACTATTGATTTAGCATTTTCTTAATGTAAGCAATAAAACACTGCATATCATTATAAACTGAGGAAAATCGATAAGTAATCCCCAAAGAAGAATATTCCTTATACCTTCTAAAAGCAATGCATTGTCTATAAAATGTGTTTATGATAGCAATCTACAGCTTGGAAATGTATTTTATGTATTTCACATGATGCAATCTAAGTAAGACCAAGTGTATGGAGTTGGGGGGGGTGGATCAGTGGGTAAAGAACATTTGCTGTGCAAGCATGAAGACCTAAATTAAAACCCAAGAATCCACACTTAACATAAAGATCAGTTGTATCCATACTCATTGCTTAACCCCGGTGAGACAGAAGACTCTATAGGTCTTGTTAGCCAGAACTCCTGCTTGAGGACTAGACCCTGTCTCAAGGGAATAAAGTAAAAAAATGGTAAAGTAGGATATTAGAATTCTTTACCTGGCCACTATGTGTACACAAACATATAACCTGCATATATCACACATTTACATTCACGTGCACCCGCACAGACACAGACATACATACATACACATTCACAGACACACACACACACACACACACACACACATACATACATACATACATACATACATACACACAGATACACACACACACATCACAACTTAGAGAACATGACAAAAGGTGTCAAACATTTCCTTCTCAGAGTGTTTAACTTATCTGATAGGGAGCATTTCCTAATGAATAGAAATGTTTAATTATATTTGTTGGTTTTAATTTCTTTTTATGTTTATGTACATTTTGTTTCCTTAGAAATTCCAAGTGACTATGGTATTCCTATTCCTTTATTTGTTTTACATGCTACAAGGAATAATTTTGGTAGAGTGCGTAGAATTAATGGCTTACTTATTCACATAATACGTGAAAACAAAGGACTGTTATAATCTTTAATGTTGTCTGCATATTTTCAGTGATAATAGCTAGTGGTAACGCCTCTCATTCAACGTCTTGTCTGTATTGTTTATGTGACACAAGACCCTAAAGTGGAGCAGACAGTACAACTTTCTGCTGTCAAAGATGCTCAGTGATAGCCAGCCAAACGTTGTGTGATTACTAGGTACAAGGGAGGTCAAAGAGGAGTTGTGTTCTTAGTTCTGTCTTCACCGCACTTCCTTTTGGCTGACAGTGCAACTCTGCCTCAGGGCAAAGGCAAATAAACTGGAGCAGAAATAGACTCCTGGGGAAACTGACGTGAGAAAAATATAAAAATGCCAACTATTATCTCAATAGCTGCACAAACAATTGTTGATAAAATTGGGGAGAGTTTTGCTGGGTGATGTTTGAGGGGGTTCTTGAAGAATTCCAGCATTAACGAAATAAATTTTTGTTCTTTCTCTTTCATTCACACACCCAGTTAACCACAAGTCTCATTGTTTGTGCTCTCCAAATATACCTGGAATCCGAGCTTTGCTCACCACTTCTGATCCACTTCTGTAGCCCACACCACTGTCATTGTGTCATGGAAACTTTTAGACTACTTTGTTGCAGCGACCCCTGTTATTCTCCATCAGTGTGTCTTAAGAGCTAAGTGAATCAGCTCAGCACTCACAATGTGGTATCAGTGGCTCAATCACTAGTAAAGTATGGCTCTATCCTCATTGTGCCCTCCAAGCCTACACCTTATCTTGGGCACTGTTATTTCCTCACCATGTGCTAATCTCCTCCTATCTCATTTTCCAACGAAAGTGTTTTCTTTCTGTTCCCCCAAAAGTGAAAAGACCAAAATAATAGTTAATTCTGTATCAGTGTGGCTAGGTTATAGTACAGATATTTGATCAAATGTTATTTAGTTGTTTTTTATGAGATTAATATTTAAAGTGGTCAACTTTAAGTAAAAAGAACATTTCGTTGCACATTTGGTGGTCCTTGGGAAAGTGGGATGAGAATAAAGATTAATATAGGATGTAAACTGAATTGTTCTCCTGATTGTACTTGCTCCTCGGTCTCTAGTTTCTCAGCCTCTCATTTGTATTTTGTGCTTATCAGACCTCCATAATTATACAAGATAAGTCCTTAAAATCTATCTATCTGTCTGTCTAACTATCTATCTATCTATCTATCTATCTATCTATCTATCTATCTTCTATCTATCTATCCTCTATCATCTATCTATCTTCTATCTCTTTATCTATCTATCTATCTATCTACCTATCTATCTATCATCTATCTATCTTCTATCTATCTATCTATCTATCTATCTATCTATCTATCTATCTATCTATCTATCTGTCATCTATCTTACAGTTCATGGTTGTGACTCTGGTAAATTGTCAACTTGACAGAGATTGGATAATAGAACCTCAACTGAGGAATTGCTTCCATCATATTGGCCTATTTGCATGTGTGTAGAGCATTTTCTTGGTTGCTAATTGATGTAGGTATGTCCTGCTGACTATGGGCCTTATCATCCATTAGAATGTTGGCCAGGGCTTGTAATAGGAAAGGTAACCAAATGTAACCCTGATAGGAAGGCAGTAAACTGTGTTCCTCCATGCTCTCTGCTTCAGGACCCACTGTTTGGTCCTGCCTTCGTTTCTAGCTTTGTTTCTCTTGATAATGATTATAAAGAGTAAGTCAAATGAATCCTTTTCTCCATACTTTGCTTTTGGTGAGTGTTTTATCACAGAAAATCCAAATAAGGATAGGATCATACCATGATAATTGCTTAATACTTTTCTTTAAATTTAACACACAGAGAAATTTTGTGATGTGAGTATTAGTAAGTTACTAATTTCAATATTACAAATTAAAACCCCCCTGAGATTTAAGTGTCAGATGAATATTGTCCTGGTGTGTATGTGAAGATGCTGCTGGACAAGGTCACAGCTTGAATTGATAAATTGTATAAAACACCTTATTAGTAATAATAATATACATAAATGTTTTATATATATACATATATAACACATAGATGTGTTTAGGTAGAAACATTTATACACATTATATTCATAAATATATGACTACATAAAACATACATGCATTTGTTTTTGTATAAAACAAAAGCGAAATATAACTTGATTTTTTTTCTTTAACATACATGAAAATGAAAAGAAAACAAAAATGGCAGGTATAATTGTGTGACATTTATAACAAGACCTATAAGAAAACAGTCCCGGTATTAATGCCATGGTTTCAGTGTATATTCTGGATGATGTTAACGGATCTTCTTTAAGTGGATTCATCTACTGGAAAAAACAATCTAAATGAAGCTCTATGTAAGAGCAGAATCAGTTCCCATTTAGCGTATATGTTTTCATGCAGGAATATCCAGCAAGATTTAATATGTCAGAGAGGCAGAAATGCAAAAAGAAAAGTGGTCTGCCATCAAACTGACATGCTCAAGTTAGAAACTGCATAGTCAGGGAGTAACTGGCTCATCAATGTATTGTCAGAAAAGTACAGGGAATTGTTATTTCCACCAACTGCCCCGTGTTAGTTAATTTTTTGGCTCCCTGATCAAAATCTCTGACAGAAACAACTTAAAAGTGGAAAGGTTTATATTGGCTCGTGGTTCCAGAGGATTCAGTCCATGCATTGTACATCAACTCAACTCATATCATGGTAGACCAGACAAGACAGAAGAAAATGCTAGAGCATGGCTGGGTCTCGTTTTCTTCATTTTTTATTCTATCCACTCTTCTACCCTGCAGGCAAGGGTCTCTCACTCAGAGAACATCTTTTCCCATTTGTTACTCTATAGAAAGAGTTTTATAAGCATACTAATGGTGTGTCTCATTATCCTGGTGATTTTAAATATAGTCTGGTTGACAACAAAGAAAAATTTTCTAACAATGGTAATATTTCTTAATATTTTAATGAGATAGAAGATCAGTTTTACTTGCATAGTTCTCCAATCATTTTTTAACTAAATGAAATAATTATATATTTTCAGGTAATTGTTTAAAGTGGAAACTGCTGTTGGGATATTCATGGGAATTTCTTAGGAAAGAAAGTCAAAATTCTTTTTTATTCTTTATGTTCTTTATTTGTTTCTTTTCTTCTTTTTTCTCATTTGCTCCTCTCTGTCTCCTTTATTTCTCTTTTTCATTCCTCCATCCATGTGTTGTTTCTGACATCTATTCTGAGAATGAAACTTGTCTTAAGGATGAGAGAGGTTGAGGCTGGTATAAGGACTGTTTCCTTAAGCAGATTACCTAGTTACATCCTTTATGTGACCAGCTTGGTTTTTCTTCACATCATGTAACTTTGTAATTTAACTGTGCTAAGTGTACTTTAAGATGCTTTAGGCTATCACAAACAATCTGTACTCTGAGAAGACAGAGACCTGAAAAAGCATTTCTTTGTATTCTCTATTCAAAAACTGATGGAATAAAGACAGGAGCTTAAAAGATAGTATTCTACTTAATTGCTATTGACTCCCCAAGTTAAAATTTGAATCTGAAAGGTCCCTCATAGGTTTGTGTGTTTGAACACGTGGTCGCTAGCTGATGTAACCCTTAGGAAGTGGGGGCTTGGGTGATATAGACCACTTGGGACGAAGGAAGTTTTACAGTCTGTCTCCACTTTCTGCTTTCTGACTGTGAATCCAGTGTCGCCAGCTGATGTGGCAGTTTTGTCCACAGCACCTTCCCAGCTTTGATAGATATATCCGCTCTATTCGTAGGCCAGAATAAACACTCCTTCTCTTAACTTGCTTCTTGTCTCACCTGTGGAAAAAGTAATTAATATCCTCAGAACCCTCCTAGATTTTTATGGGTGAATTTGTGGATTGTAAGACTTCATTTAAAAGACAAGAGGAGCTTTAATAATGAAGATGGGAGGAAGTATTGATTTGCAGGCCTTAAGTTTGTACAATTATGAATGAATGGAGTAAAATTGGGATATCCATGAAGAAGGGTCACAGCCTTCCTCCTGTCCTGTGTTCACAGTTAGGGTTCTATTGTGACTCTCACGAACCTGAAAATTGTTGTTCTTCAAATGTTGAAAGTGTAATCGCAAAGATCTTTCATAAAACAATGCATCCTGTTCTGTGGAATTTTATTTATACATGTTTTCATTCAAATTTTTAATACTTTATGACAGGTTTACCTATATTCCCCCTTGATTTCTTTCAAATTCATGGTCTCTTTTTCATTAATTGTTGTTATATGCATATATGAATATTTATGTAATATATATTTTAAATGTTACTTATATAGTCTTTATGATGTTACTTGTAAGTACATTTTCATGACTGACCTAATGCTGGCCCAGAATAGCTTCACTAGCCTATAATTTGTCAATTCTTAAAGCAGAAATGAGAAATAATAGTTCTTCCAAAATGACAATAGAATTCTTGACTCTTAGCCCCTTTGTTGTCAGTATCTCCTTCTGAGAGAGACCACTGGGTCATTTTATTCTTCCAACAGCAAGATCAATGGAAAAATAGATTTTAAAAAATAAATGCAAAGTTCTGCAAATAACGATAATACACTGCTGATAATTTACTGCCTGCCTGGGACATTCATGTGGGTGCATGCAAGCGTGTGCTTGTATATTCAAGCGCACACTCCCTATGAGCGGCCCTGTGCCAGTTGCTTTTTCACTCAATTTGAAGAGGGGATTAGGCAGGTGAATTCTTGAAATCACCTATTTTGGTGGCTTGATGGAGTAGTGCTTTTTATTATTGTTGCAGAGGAGAAGACAGAAACCCCAGAGGCTAAATTACTCGAGGCTGTTTCACACATCTGTTCATTGCCAGAGGTGATGTTTGAGTATTGACTGTCTCTACACTGCTCTTGATCTATGGTAAAATGTCCAGGGAAGTACTGTGTGTTACTAGCAAGCAACAGGCAGCAATGGATGCAGGGTCTCTTTTACATCAGTAATTGCTGTCTTTTATGATTATTACATGCTTATGTTAGAGGTTCATTTGTACACTTTGTAGGGTTATTGTCGACTTTCCTGGGCTTCAGCAAGGGCATACAGAAAAGGTCCTCTACTTTGACTCTGCCAGAGGCAGGTGAGATTACTGATGTGAAATAGGATACAAAGTTAGCTTCATAATTTGAGGAGGTTGGTGGGTGTCATGTTAAGATTAGTTAATATACAGATTGATGAACAAACTTATAAGTATCACATGCTGAGGCTGAGTCTCAAACCAGACTTTCTGAACTCAAATATCGTCTTTACTACTTTCTGGCTTTTTGATCTTTATAATCTTACTCAACCTTTCCAAGCTTTGAATTTGTCACTGGTGAGATGAGTAAAAAAGTATTTGTATAGATTTATTATGAAGACCAAATGGGTCAATTGTTATAAAGGATTTAAACTTCCAGGTGCAGAGTAAACAAACATTCAATGTCATAATTAATAATAACAATAAATAAATATACTTTTGGTGTTTATCATTTGATGTCTTCACAAAGCTTGGAAACACATAAGGGAAGCAAGTAGAATGCATCTGGCTTTCAGTAATCATGCTAAACACATGTAATGGTATGTAATTTGCAAATTTTAAAGATTCCATAAATTGAGTTGGGCAATGAGACTGGGAAACCACCAGCTGAATATGGAATATGATGAAGCACACATTCTTAAAAGTGTGCTACAGCCTTCATGAGCTTCTCAAGGTAAAGATCCACAATGAAAGGAGTGTTCTATCTTGTCCAAAGCCCTGCGGTTTACTTGGGAACTTGATCAAGGAGAACAAAACATGCAATAATGTGCTATCTCCTGAGCCAGTCTTATATGGAGCATCATTGCTTAACTAGAAGTCATCATATATGAGATGATATTCCCTTTCATCTGTGGGCAGAGAAGAAACCTTATACTATAATTCCATACTCACCAACTTTCATGGGAATAAACCTTTATTTTAATATCAATTGTTGAGCTGGCTTTTATTAATTTGAATGTCTTTCCTTGTTATTAAGTTTGAACTTATGAAATAGGGATTATTAGTAATGTTTGTATATTTCCTTACTTGAATCAAGCCAAACAACACACACTTCTAGGAGGAAAGATGTGGGTGAGAGTAAGAGGGTATGGTTTGGTGTTGCACATTTTCACTGCGCTAAACCCTTCTTTATTTCCACATCTCACTTAAATGTGTGTGTGTGTTTATTGTTTCAAAGTCTCATGCATTTATATGACACTCAGATGTATGAATGTATGTATCTTGATCATATTTATCTACGACTGCCTTGCTGGCTTCTTGAACCTCCAGTTGCCAGGCTTCTTGAGCCTCCATGTTCTACCCAGGGAAAGGTGAGTGTGCTATCTGCCCACCCCTCAGCCCCATGACACAGGATGTTAGTTCAGCAGCTCCACAACACAGGACAATCAGATGCAACAGGGAGCTGAGTCAAAGCAGGAGCTCACTTTATTACTGTGAGCGTCAGCTTGTGTAGCCTAAGTGACACGGTGTGATGTGGGGTACCTCTACCTCATGAGAGGCAGCCAAACCCACCCTCTGGCTGGAGGGGCATCTACCTAATTTTTGCTGTCTCATCCTCACTCAAAATTGAGCCAGGATTTTCTGTGTCCCTACAGGCCTTGAAGTACTTGAACCAGGCTTTTTTTCTTTCCTAAAGGCCTCAAATTATAGGCCCTGAGATAATTTTGGCCCAACACTACCTCAATCCAATTTTTTCTAGTGTCCCCTAGTCACTCTCTTCCTGTTTCCTTGTCCTCTTTTGTTTTTCTGTTATTAGTAAGTCCCTGAGTCAAATTAGTGCTACCCATATGCAAATAGATTTGTGGACATTCACTGGGGCATGTTTTCTTTCAGAAAAGACTGTGAAGGCAATTGGGATATCCCTTTTGCTTTTGAATATCTTCAACATTTGGGGCTAGCAGATTGAATCTCCTTGAGTTAGATGGAAAACTTGTTATGCCCAAATTCTGGCTCCTACAAAACTCTTTATGAGGAAGCTGAATCTGTGTTACAATTTATGACTCCATCTGCAAACTGTCATTTGGAAGGAGTTTCTGACTTGCAGTGACTTCCAAGGGCTCTGGAAAGTAAGTTTCTGAGGACCCCTTGTAACCTTGAGCCAGAGGTCAAAATGTATTTTTCTCAAGTCACTTTCCTGCTCCAAGCAGGATGACACCTGGCCAGACAGGCATCTTCTTCAGCTTTTGGTTTTGATATTCCGTAGTGGAACAGTGCATAGCTCAGTGGAGGGAGAGGGGAAAATTAGCTGAGACAAACGAGAGTGCACATAGCAGAGAGCAAATGATACCATGGATATCTTCCAATTCACATACCTTTTTCTGTACCCTTTTTTCATTATCAACACAGTGTCTAGGTATTATAAAGATGCCTAAATAAGCAAGTTACTAAAGTAACTAGATTACCATCAGTATAAGTCCATACTCTACTTCCCTGTGTGGTTTTCATTTCATGTAGGAACTTTGTGTTCACCAGAGGCTTAGAAATTCTTGGTTAACAATTTCACTGAACCAAGATCACTGAATCCCAGGAATGAATTTCCTGCTTCTACTTCATCATGGCACTTCCATGATCTTAGGGTTTTTTCTGATTGTTGTTGTTATCAGTCTTTTGCTCACCTAGAGAACAGTTTCCTAACTTTATAGCTATAATAAGACATCACTTTATTTTTTTTTACCCTGTGACTCCATGCATGTGACAATCCTCCTTTACATCCTTTATCCACAGCCATCATTCCTATGACACCTCCCTAAAACATGCCCTCCCTAGAACTGCATTACCAATGTATCACATGGAAACCCTAAAATATATAGTCCAGCATCCTTGATTGTACATCTTGACTGTTTGATGTTTTACTTGTTTGTTTTGAGACAATGTCTCTCCATGCAGCCCAGGCCAGCCTTGAACTCAGAAACCTTTGCTATACAGCCTTGTTAGTGCCAGGATTACAGATTTGCACCACCATGCCCAAATACACTTATGTTCTTAAGAATGTGAATTATTGTACCAATTAAAGGGTGAAAACTGATAAACACTCCTAAACCAGAAGCCTCATGAGCCCTTTCATGTCTTCAAAATATAAACATAATTTGGAAATGTACCAGTGGATGTGAAAATTTAGACTCACTGCTGGGATCGTTTGCTTGATGCGGACTCCTGCCCTGTTACTTCCATCTGTTTTTCTGTTTGGTGTTTATTGCCCTGAGAAAACAGCTGACATTCTTGTGCAGCTCATCAGTTAGCTGGTATTTTTATTGCTAAGGAAAATGGGGAAAATTACAGTGCTAATGAGTCCCTCCCTATATACTGTCTTCCTTCTGCATCTATTAAGTGACTTCATCATTGCTCTTTGTCATTGTTATTAAAACAATATTTATGCATTTTTTGTGTCTCAAGGAGGCAAATTCATTATCAAAAAAATGAAGTGGGGATGTTATGACAATCACTCTACAGTTACAATTGTTTTCCCCAAGTTTATCTTATTTCACCTAAATTGAAGAAATACAAGTTGAAGAAGTCTTGTTAATTCTGTTTTAAGATGTATCTCTCTCTTTATCTGTTCCCAGCCCTCTACATTTATTTAGACGAATTAATTCCAATATTCTAAAGAGAGACTTGGTTATGTTCAAACCCTGGTTTCATTGTAAATCAGCTGAATAACTCTGGGCAAGCTCTATCTCTTTCAAATCTGGCTTCCTCATTTGTTAAAGAAGAATACAAATTTTGGTAATGCAAATGTGGTTACACTGTGCCTTGTCAATTTTGTAGAGTTGTACCTGAATACCCCACCCTGAGTAATTTATAAAGAACAAAGTTTTGTTTAGCTCACTGGGAAGAAGAGCACAACAGAGGGATCTGTTTAGAATCTGGTGCAAGTCTCTTGGTGTGGGAATATTCCATGCTGAGACAGAGCAAGCCTGTACACACAGAGAGCTTCTTAAGCAAAGTCACACCCTCTGTAACGAAGGAATAAGTAAATACACCTATGACATCTGAATCCTTGTGCTCCAATCACCTCTCAAAGGCTCCAGGTCTACATAGTAACATACAACTCTAGAAATGCTTCCAATATATGAATTCTAGGAAGTACACCACAACCATAAAGGTTGCTTATCCCAGTTACCAATGAAATTCCTCTAGAATAAATGACTCAATTTCCTCTAGATTCATAATTAAGCAATGTTATATACCATAATAAAGATGGCAGTCCCTGTCTCCCCTCATAGTTGCATGTGGCCATCTGATGAAGTTCTGGATAGTGAAATGTTAGAGCTGGTTAAAATGGAGATGCATGAGGATGCAAAGAAACAGCTGTGTTAAACTTCAGTGAAAAGTGGTCATGAGGAATGGGCTGGCTCAGTAATCCATAATATCAGAATAAAACCTTATTCTCTATTGTTACTGTGTCATGTATGGACAGTATTTTTCCCTTCCTTCCTATTGTTCCTCCATTCCCTTCTTTCTTCCTTTATCACACTTAACAATTGCTGAGATTGTCTGTTTAAAATTTTTTAAACTAGAATTTAATAATAACCCCACTTATTTACATTGTATCCAGTGGAGAAAGACATTGGCTAGGTGCAATAAGTGCTAGAACCAATGAATGAGTGTAGAACGCTAAGAAGATTTCAAACTCGGTGTGGTCACTTTGTCAGGGATAAGTGAGGTAGATTAAATAGTAGGGGTAATAAGAGTCATAATTACGTATGAGGAGATATTTATGAGGCAAATCTAATTGACGTATTCATGAGCACAGCGCAAACATCCACTATGGTACATAGAATGCTTTGTGTATGACAGACTTCCTGGGTAAGTTGTTAAGGACGTTGACCTAGTAGTAAAATGTGAATTATAGTTGCTTTTCATATGTTGTCTGTGCCCACAGACTAGTAAACATCTGGCCTACAATCTTCATAAATTGTGGTGTCAAAGATAAAGTCAGCTTTACTTCTAATTTCCTGAGCCATATTTAGTGCTGACTCCTTTGAAGTATTTTCGTTTACATCTGGCTCTTGGCTTCTCACGAACCCTGTATCAGGGTGCTGCTCCTTGTTCACCTATCTTGGAGATGGATCAGAGGTTCATTAAAATAACCTCCTTTATTTGTTCCCTGCTTCTCCAGTCAATAATCACAGGGCCCAGACTTTTGGTTAGACGTGTCATTGCCTGTGTGCTATCTGATCCACATGGTTTACAGAGATAAGTTACACTGAATGCACCCTTTGTGTGACCCAGCTGCAAGGGGCTGGAGTGACCTACAGGGCAGTGGTGTGTTCACAATGTGTATGGGAGGAACGCACAGATAAAACGCTCTCAGAGGAATTAGGAAGTATAATGGATTAATTCTGTTCCGCCTGAATCCCTCTCCTTTCCAGCTTCCGTATCATCATATGAAGAGTGAAGGATGAAGAAAAAGGAGGAAAGTGTAAGCATTAGTGAATATCATCACTGACTTCATTTGAAAAAGGCAGCAAAGCTGCTTCCAAAGCTGGAGAAAAGGAAAAGAGACACAGAAGGTATCTGTGGTCACAACACATTAAAAATTTAGAAATTTGGAATTAGTTGCTGACAAAGATTTAGAGAAGAATTTGCCAGTAGAAAAATGATTTGTCATAAAGCATACAGAAAAGAAGAAGGAAAAGAAAAAAATCACAAGGGGATTTGCCTTCATTCAAACTGAGTAGCACACATATCTTAACAGTTTCTTTCTCAAGTGTAAGAGAACTATATTGTCCTTTAAGCACTGAATGGTGAAGCATTTAATTTCTTCTGTTTGGTATTTTTCCTCCAGAAGAAATATGTCCTGAATCAAGTCATTATGTTCTTGGATTTTATCTATTGATAAAAAACAATTCTGATTGCTTGATGAATGAAAAAGTATTTCAAACATGTAGCTATGTAAGAATTTTGAATCCAAACTTCTTTAGATATTTGCAAAAACTGATGGATTTGTCTAGTGCTAAAAAGAGCATGGAGGTCATGTGAGTCAATCCATAGACTAGGTAAAGAAGCCACAAAGATTAAATGACTTAATCCATGACCGTGTGACTTATTGTTTGGTTTCAAGGCTGGGTGAAGTGTTGGCTTTTGATTTCTCAATACTAATTTTTAAATGCTGAACTGAGCCTAGTCTCCTGGCTACAAGTGGCTCAGTAATACCTCTTCTCATGTTATAACTCACTCTTTCCTCTCACATGTCTCATAAGAATAGAACAATGAGAAAGAGAATACTGAATTTATGGAAGGCATCCCATATTTTGCTCAGAATATAAAATCCAGTGGAAAAAAGAAACAGAGCAAATAAAGTTTAAGCAAAACATCTCAAACCCAAGAAAACTTGACTTTAAAGCACTAGGTCTTAAAACAGCTCATGTTGAGCTTATGAGCATTTTCCACTGACATTCCAAAGAGTTATGAAGCTCTGATTATCCTTTGAGACCAAGGATGGAGTTTTTCATATCACCAAAGAGTGAGATCTTTACTATGGTTATTTCTGCAAGTATAATTATGGCATCTACTATGGGCTCTAAAGTAAGCAATTCAAGTATTACATCATAGCATTTCAACAACAAAGTGTATTTATAGTAGTTGCATAGATTATGATGCTGAGTGATGTCATAGATATTTTTGTAAAAATGCACTTACGTTTGCATCACAATAAAATTGTCTTATGACCATTTTATCCATGCTAAGTGACAAGTAGACTATACCTAATCTTCACAAATGTCATTCATTCAAATTTCTTTATAGGAGATTTTATTAATAAGTTTTAAAGTAAGGCAATTGTGTATTAGTTTTTATACATCCTAATCAGCCTGAAATCATCACAGTTATTGAGTTCACATTATAATATGTAAGTGCTGAGAGCCAAAGCTACATAATTATGTGCATATTTTATGGATGAGGAATCTTAGGCTCAGGGAATCTAAGGAAATTTCAGGTTAGTGATAGAAATTGCCTGCAACAAAGGTTTGTCATTCAAAGTTATCTCCCTCTGTTCCCAGCGTGTTTACTTTGCCATGTGTGAGCTCTCCTAGGTTCTGAGGAGGCAAAGGTTTGAAACCATAGTCTATAATATTGTTAGAGAAATCAGAAGGACAATGTTAACATACAACAATGCCAGGACACAATAATTTGTGAGTTACAGTGTGAATCAGGCTATAATCTGAGATGGTTGGCAAACAGCTTTGTTAGGGAAAATGTACACAAGTAGGATCCTGGAAGATAGGTAGAATTTTAGACAAATGGATAGAAGAGACAGTGGGAAAAGGTGCATATTGCACATAAAAGACCCACAATAGCAAATGATTAATTAAATACTTTAGTTGACCCATATTTTCTACTAGAAAAATAATGAGATAGAAGGTTGAAAGTTTTTTGAGATTGTTAGATAGGAAAATTTGAACATTGATTCTATAAGTAAGGGATACATGGACATTTTTTAAAAATTGGAATGGATGTTTTTGAATGGAGGAAGCCTTGAAATTGCTATTGTAACCACACAACTCAGTGTTGTGAGAAAATAGCCACAGGTATTAGAGGAGGGAGTAGGTGACACTGAGTTCTAGTAAAGTCCTCCTGATTACTGTCATAGTTAATGGTGGCAAACTCCCAAACTTTTAAAGCCTTAAATTCAGAGGTAGAGACTTGTGGAAGTGTGTTCCCATAGACAGATGTTAGTCATAAGAAAAAGAATGACAGATGAAATCAATAAAATCAACCTGAAGGTTATTCTAGCTATGATTTTCAAAGTATTAAGGGAGAAAATATGCATGGCATAAGACAAGATAAAGCTCAAGGTATCACAAAGTGAAAGTATGATTTAAGTTCTAGTTTTCAGGTATATGAAATGATTGTGTGTGAAATTCTTTAAATGGAAACACACACTATTATATATTTAAATAGTTAAATAACTGACGAAAATTACCAAGGTGGTATCAAAGGAATTAATAAGGATTGTAACCATCAAAACTCAATTATGAAAGTGTGGGATTCAATGATAAATGAAACATTTTAGATATAGCTTAAGGGGATGTTTTTGACTAGAGGAATTAGCCATAGAACTGCAGTGGAGTACCACGGGATGTAAAAGCACAAAAAAGAGGCTAAAATCCATGAAGAATAAGTTGGGAAAGGCTATAGTGCTTCAGATCAGTCTCGCAAGATGAGAAAACTGGGAATATGAAGAGAGTCTAATTGAAAGCTTCAGAGTTGAGAAGCATAACATTAGTCACAAAAATGAATAAAACCTTCTTTTCAGGAGGTGTGAAATTTCAGAGAGCCTCAAACAGAAAGATTTCCAGAAAACAGCAAGGACTATAGCAAATTTCCCTTACAGTAGACGCTCAGCAACCATGGGACCTAGAAGAGTTAGATGGCTTCACTGTTCTAACAAAAGTGGCCGTCAACTTGTGAACATAGCAAAATGCTCAAGAACAAGAATACATAATATACAGACCTCTCTAGATTTGAGGAAAATAATTTGAGAAGAGTTTTTTTTCTTTACTGTTTTGGTGAAAGAATAAATTGCAATAATAACTATGGAAGTCAATGTGAATGTTCATCAAAAATGAAAATTTGATCTACTATATGACCCAGCTATAGCTACAGAAATGTTTGTATATCCATATTTATCACTGCTCTTTTCTATACAATAAATAAATGATATCAATCTATATGTCACTCAGCACATGAATAGATAATGAAAGTGAGGCCCATATATACAACAGAAATTTATATATCTATAGAGAAAAATGGAATTATGATATTTGCAGGAAAATAAATGGAACTGGAAAATGTTATATTAACAGAAGTAAACGAGGCTCAGAAAGGCAAATACCACACATTGTTTCTTATATGTGGATACTAGGTTCAAACTGTTAAGTATGTACATCTATATGCACCAAATGTGAATAAGGTAAGAAAATTAGAAATGGCCCCATGAGACGAGAGAATCGGGAGAATAGGAAAGTGGTGGGAGAATTCTGATGGTGGAGGGGCAGAGCCGAGATGTGGAGGCAGAGCCATGGGAAACAGAACTTGTGTGTGTGTGTGTGTGTGTGTGTGTGTGTGTGTGTGTGTGTGTGTATGTGTGAAGATCAACCAATGCTAAGTATGCACGAAAATACAGTAACAAAATCTATTTCTTTGTAAGCTAATTTAAATAAATAATCTAGGGGAGGGTAGCCACAGACAGCAACTCAAGAAGCTCTAGACTATATCCAAACAGCTTTTCTTTCTTTTTTTTTTTTTTTTAGATGGAACGGTTTTAATCTGAACCACAGAATGGCCACTCATGTATTGTGTGGCTTCTTGCTCCTCCCTGAGCTTCAGTTATCTTATTTGCATAATGGGACAGCATTGATACCTATGAAGACTAAATTGGCTCTTGACATTCTGATGAAGCTGGTGTTTTAGCAGCTACTGAGAGGTACAGCCAAGAAGGACAGGAAGAGAGATGGCAAGACATAACTCGTACTGAGAGAGACTCCTACCTCACAAGCTCTGTGTTCTGTGAATATCTGCATTGAACTAGTTTATTATCATTTTACCCTCACGTTTAATGGGCTTGCCTCTTTGATTTTTAGTCTCACATAAATTTTTCAGAAAAGGATATAGTGAGGACCTTTGTTAGAATACATCAGTGTGTATGTTGGACACCTAGATATACAGACAAGATTTTTTTGTGCTATTTAATCTTAGAATCAGTCTGCTCATTACCTTTTTAAAAATATTATATGAGTTAAAATAACCACACATGTCAGCATGCATTTCAGCATGCTCTGCCATCTGATGTCATTGTACTTATTCAGCTACTATTCTCTTCCTTTTTTTGTAAATCTCTCCATGACTCTGTCAGATACATTGATCTCATTCAGAGTATGTTGTTTTCCCAGTTATTTCTGATCTTGCAATGTCCATTTGGTTTCCTCCAGTGTTAATCAACTGCTAAGGTTCACTTTCCTTGAGCTCATCATGATGACACATGCCTGTAATCCCAGCACTTGGAAGGCTGAATCAGGAGGACTCATGAGTTTAAGGCCAACCTGGACGATGTGAGGAAGAACCCTCAGAAAATATGTAAAATACAACAAAACAAACAAAATCAGCAATGCGCTTTTTCTTACTGAACTCTCACTCACAACAGACTTTCAGTTTGAATTTTCTCATCACTGATACTACTTTTTGCCTTGAGTACACAGTTTTCATTCTTTTCTTTATTCTGCAAATGATGCTTTAGCCCCAGTCTGAGCATAGAAAATGTAGAAGAGTTAAGACAATCTGTTCCCTTCTCTGCTGGTAATGATGCTCGGCACATAATGGGAATAAAGTCAGCGAAAGACTGTGTGCATAAAAAGCCCTAGTTTAAAATGAATTTCTCAGGATGAAGAGTGTTTACATCTCAAGAGTTATTCATTCGAGGCTGGCAGGACACACCATGTGTTACTAGCCTATAAGTCATCTTACGAGGTCTCATTAGTCTACCAATTTGTTACCAGGCTTTAAGGGTTGCTTGGTTTTAAAAACCATTAAACGTTTTAGTGGAAGGATAACCTATCCTCAACCTCTTTAATAAAGATTTAATAATCATTTCTTTCTCCCCACATATAAATAATCGTTCAACAAATTTCAGAGGAAGGGAAAAGAAGCACGTACTGATCTAAGCCCCTGTAATTACCTGAGACTCTTCATTATTTTACCAATGGTCTACCTCACAGCCCTAAAAATAATCTCAGCAGTTGGATAACTACTTCACAACATCGGAAGACAGTCAGTCTTTGAAACAGAAAAACAAAACAAGAAGAGAAAAAAAAAGTCCTCACTTTTTCTAATTATAAAAATCATGAGGCACTGATTTGGGCTTGTATAGCAGAGTGGTTTTACATGACAGTGAAGAGTTTGAAGCTCTCTGCTCATCACAGATTGATGTAGAGATTTTTGTCCTTTTCATCAGCACAGATTACCTCCATGATCGGACATCTGATACATGGGGACTTTCATTTGGAGAAACTAGGAATCATATTATATGAATGCTGCCTCTTCTGCTGCTGAAACAGATTCTAGGATTTTAACACAAGGCTAATTATTAGACATATGGTCTATAATATCAAATGCCGATTTGAAATACTTGCTGGGAATGTGAATAGCTTCACATTGAGCCGAAACAATCTGCCAAGTCTTTTATTAGATAGCTGGAGGCAGATTCAAAAGATTTGGGTTTGACCCTTTAGTCTATTTCACTGTAACTGAATCATTTAATCAGATTTTATAAAACCCGGGGCTATAGTGCAACGAAATGTTAAGCACATCTTGCTCATTAGAAACAAATGAAAAACCCATCAGCCTTGAGACTCAGCCATTTATATTAAATATCTTCATAAAATGCTACTATAGACATGGGGGCTGGGATGCTGTAATCTTTCATATAACCTATTCACGGGATTTATAAAAATATATAATCTATTTAATACTAATATTTCCATAGCGCAAATGAATAAAAATCCAATGAACAGAATTCTGAAAGCATATTTTACTTTTTTATCTGCGGTTTAAGTGTTCCATTTCTTTCTTTTTAATTTTGAATTGTCTTCAGAGTATTGTCTAAGGTAACTTAAGTGTGAGGCTAAATAAAGAGTACTCAGTAGCCCTGTGTTCGTCAAAACGGAGACATTTGAAATTGAGTAGAGGAAACCAGTGTCTCGAATGTGCTACAGATTGTACACTATAGAAGTCAACACTGATGATCAAGCTCCAGTTAAAAAATTTAAATAAAAAAAGTAATAAAAATAAACTTTGGGAAATAAGCACTTGAATAAAGATTGCTTTGTCTCTGCTTTACTCTAGACTGTGATCTCTGTGAGCAAGAAGCTCTGTGAACCCAGCAGCCAGGGCTTTATAGCGGCTACTCAAAAGTAACTCTAAAAACTCAACAGAAGTTAGTTACACTGTACAGATCTTATATTTCTTATTGGGATCAAATCTAGCAAAAACTGAAAAATAAATGCACAAAACAGGTTTCTTAGGCATCAATGAGTAGGCATGTCCAAGTAGTATGGGCGTGGGTGGGGCAATTTTAGTACTAGGGATGTATGAATTCCTACGCACACTTTTGTTCATGTTTGGAGGGAAGATATTCTAACTTTCATATGAAGAACTTGAGAAATATTTTTATGCAATTTTTCAGCCAGTCAAAAATAAGACTTTATTCAGCCCTTGATCTCCATAAACTTCACCCTTGGACAAAAGACAGGCATAGATGCATGTAAAATCGATGGCAATTAGATCTTTGAAATACAGGACATAGGACAGCTTACAGAGAGAGAGATGGAGAGATGAATTTAACAGAGACTGGAGAAAGAACACACAGAAATTTATCATTATATAAGGTCATATTTGGGCAGGGTTTGAATGACTCCATGAATATGAGTATTTTTCAGATTTCCAGAGGTATTACCAATGTGAGCATGCCCAGTTCAAGGAGTAGAAGGACCTAATGTCTGTCAATAAATCAGATTTGAAATTATCCTCTTGTATTGTTTTGAGTAGGTCAAAATGTGTAAATCGGGTTACACATTGTAGGAAGAACATCTGTATGTCTTTTAATTTTCATACTAACTTATTTCATACTAAGTTAATTTTTGTACTAAAATTCACCTACACTATAGATAATGTTCACATTCATTTCTAAATAAAATTGGTGCCTTTTCTTTTGAGGACCAAATCTAGGGCCATAAGTTTGCTAGTCAAATATCTTATTACTGAGTTAGATATCACCCCTTCAATGGCTGTTTGCAACCATAGCAACCTAATGAACACACTGAAGGTGTCAACTGTTGCATTTAGTGAATGAAAAAGTCACATCAGGTTTTATAATTTCTAATCTTCTCACAGTAACTGTGTGCTTCAAAGTAGAAGAGTCCTTCTGAGGTGCTACCCATCTGTTTGATTTAATGCTTCAACTTACATATGTAATATAGCTAATCTGAAGAAAAGTTTTCTGTTCCTATTAGGTTTGTCTGTTTATTTGCATGTGCAATGTGTGCATACTAATGCATGTGTATTTGGAGGCCAAAGGTGGAGATAAGGAATATTTCTCCATTATTCCCCAGTTTAGTTTTTGAGACAGAGTCTCTCATTAAACTTGGGGTTTACTGATTGCCTAAGCTAGCTGACAGGAAGCCTGGGCATTCTACTGTTTCTTCTTGCCAGTGCTGGGGTTACAGACTCATGCTCTCACATCCAGTTTTACATGAATGCTGGGTTTCTGAACACAGGTGCTCATGCTTATGTAGAAAGTACTTTACCCACAGAGCCAACTTCCAAGTCTGTCTTTCTATTTTAATGGATGGGTATACTCTGAAAAATACAGAGGACACAAATGAGACTCAGTATCAAATCCCAGATCTGCCTTTCTCATCACTGGAATTCCTGATGTTCAGTAAATGCTCATAAGATATATTGTTAGGGAAGGAAGAAATGCAACTGTCAAGTAAGGATGATAATCACCTCAGATTGCAAGGAAGGTCAAGTACATAAAGTAACTAGAATTAGTTTGGCATGAGGGACACCATTGACAAACATTTCTCATTATGGATTGAAATGTATGCCATCCCAGTTACTATTCTGAAACCCTGACTTTCAAGATATGATCTTGAAATAGGTTGTTTGTAGAGGTAATCAAGTTAAAGATGTTATTAGGGTGGACTCTAATGTTATAAAGCAGATTCTTTATGAAAAAGGATTTGGAGACTAGCAACACAAGAAGACTCTACAGAAACATGAAGGCAGACATCTGGGGGATGCCTCTTTTTAAAGACTGATTTTCTAATTGGCACGTGTGTAAGGGATGGACTATGAGAGTTTATCTGTACCATGTGCGTTCAGATGCCCATGGAGGACCAAAAGGGTCTCCGATTTCCTGGAACTAGAGTTACAGGTGATTGTGATTCAGCATGTGGATGCTAGGAAATGAACGTTTATATTTTGTAAGAGCAAAGTGCTCTTGACCACTGAGACACCTCTCCAGCCCCTAGATGGTACTCCTATATGCCAAAGAATCCCAAAGATCACCAGAAAACCATGATGAGATGGGAATGTCATGGGCCAAGTTCTGAATCTGAGCAGTTAGAAAGAAGGAACATGTTGACAAAAACTTTAGACTCTTAACCTTCAAAAAACCAAGAAGATACCTTCTTCAAGCTTGTTTTCTATAACAGCTAAAGGAGACCAACATTTCCCTCAAGCTTTTTTCAGATTATATCTTTATCCAGGTTTCTAAAATGCATTAAGAAAGGAAAAATAGTCCAGAATTTTAATGAAATCTGGAAATGACTACACATCTAAATAACTTTTGAAGCAATTCATGCAGTTTGTGCAGTATATATATATATATATATATATATATATATATATATATATTTACAGCCATGTGGAGATGTAAGCCATGATGTTTTATTTGTGCAAAACCACCTCAGTACAAATATAACTTATTCAGTATTAAATTTGGTCTGTCATTGGATTTTTAAACTACAGTAGTCATTCCCATACTTTAAAATTTTCTGATTCTAGAAGTGTGATTTTAAGATGAGCCAAATGCCTTGATCCGAAAAAGCATCATGCTAGCTGTCTCCACAGAGAAGGCAGGTGGATGGAGTGGCATTTTACATTGTGTAATACAAAACCTGCCTTGTTCTTGGCTCCTGAAAAGAACCTCTCAAACCCCAGGGAGCTTCGGAGGGTTTTGAAACTAGCATTTTTCAAATCCTTACTTAGCATCCTGAAATACCAACACCACTCATTCTTCTCCTGCTATTGGTCAGGTGGAACCAGGCAATTTGTGCCTCTGGAATGAAGAAACCTATCTTAAAGTCCATTGTGTTCTCTGTGAGCCTGGAGATGCTAGGGGAGCAGCTGCTAAGGCGCTCAGCATACCCCTTTCCAGGGATGCACTGCAAGGTCAAGCCTTCTGGGCATACTTCAGTTATTACCCCTGTGTCAGATGCATAATTATCCATCCACGTATCTATCACTCTGTCTAGACACTGGAGCTGTATGCTTTTTTATACCGGTAGCAATTTGCAGAATGCTTGCCTGCAGAGGCATGGGCTCCTTCTTTATATAGGTTCACAAGCTTAGCTTGCTAAGAGAATGTGAGAGAAAAGATTAAACATTTCAGCCTTATCCTCCTGAGGATTGAGAAAGCTAGAGCGTTTATCCATCCATTCCCATCAGCTGGGAGTTAGTTCCTTCATACTTCTGCTTTATGTATATATATGAGCTGAGATAGTTTTGGTAACCTGAGAGACTTAAGGCCAAGTAAGCCAGATGCTGGGGCAAGAAACAACCTGTTTACCCTACCTACCCTTTACTAGCCAAATCCAATTAAACTTGTCTTATGCCTTTAAAGCTGTTGAAACTCTAGATATCTCTGGGGTCATATTTCTTATAAGATCTCTTCCATGATTTATTGCATTGGTTTCATTCAGGATCAGGTATTTTTGTGTTAGCAATAGCCACCATGTATATGGCAAGTGATAGCAACATGTATATAACCATGGTCTTCCTGTTAATTCTACTGCAGGCACATGGGTGAGCTTGCTCATTTCCACATTGTATCAGGGTCTGAGCTCCATTCTTCAGAGGACAAATGACTCTTGGTCCATCAGAGCTCTAAGCATGAGAAGAAAAATGGATGCTTACTAAGTAACAACAGGTATATATTCAAAGTCATACTGTCTTAGCCCGTGTTGTATTGCTGTGAAGAGGCACCATGACCACTGCAACTCTTATTAAGGAAAACATTTAACTGGGACTTGCTTACAGTTGAGAGGTTTAGTCCATTGTCGTCAGGGCATTCATAGTGCTGGAGTAGTAGCTGAGAGTTCTACATCCAGATCTGTAGGTTGCAGGAAGAAAGACAGCCATTGGACCTGGCTTATGCTTTTCAAACCTCAAGCCCCACCCCCAATGACACACTTCCTCCAACAAAGCCATACATACTCCACCAACTCCACACCTCCTAACAGTGACACTCTCAGGTGGCCCAGCATTCAAATGTATGATCCTATGGGGGTCATTCTAATTCAAATCACCACACCCTCATACTTTCATGTAACCATAAATGTCTGCATGTAAATATTGCATGACACATTTCCCTCCCCCCTTTTATTTGGGAGAATTCCAGCCATGGATTAAAATTAGATAAAGCATCAGATGAATGAGAATGTTGATGTGGGATTCCCCTCTGTATGCTGTGAATACCATTGGTTCATAAAGAAACTGTCTTGGCCTAATAGGGTAGAAACAGAGCTAGGTGGGGAAAACTAAACTGAATGCTTGAAGGAAGGCAGAGTTTGGAGAAGCCATGGAGTTGCTGCCAGAGACAGACACACTGAAACCTTGCTGGTAGGCCACCAGCCTTGTGGTAAAATATAAAATAATGGAGATGGGTTAATCCTAGATGTAAGAGCTAGCTAGCAATACACTTAAGTAATATGTCAAGCAGTGATTTAATTAATACAGTTTCTGTGTGGTTATTTCGGGAGTCTGGGCAGCCGGGAAATGAACACGAGACCTCCTTACTACAGAATGTCATTTTCTTTCAAAAGGGAAATCCTTCTCATAGCTCTCTATGGTAGGTTTCCAAGGTTTATTTTCCCACATCTGACTGTACAGCTTTGATAGTAGCAGTTTTGACTTACAGCATTTATTGAAGCATTACAACAACAACATAAAGTTGTTCAAGGTAAAAAGTCTTATGGAGACCAGAGACTATGTTTTGGTGTTGGCCCCTAGAGAGACAGCCACATACAGAGATTAGTGGATCGGTTTCTTTACCCAGAAGTCTGATTCCTGAGGGAACAATGTTGCCAGACTCACTGTGGTTTGATGCAGGGCAACAGTTTGTGTCTGAATATTGCCTGCTCTCTTCTACAAGAGGCAACAGGGATGAAGCAGAGTTAAACTGCTTTTTAAAGCCTTTAAATATTAGAACTGAAGACCCATCTTGAAATTTCCTCATGAGGCAACTTTAGCTTAGACTAGTGGTTAGTTGGTTAATTGATATTCATTCATTACACATCCTTGAACATTCATTATGTATGTTATAAGATACTGAGAATATAAAACATAAAGTGTAAATAAACTTTACAACTGCAGTGAAAGCATTATCAGTAACAAAAATCTCTCCATTAAGCCCTAAGTTCAAGGTGACGATCTAAGTAATTTATTCTGATAACTTTACAAAGAAGATTATTGTTTCTGCCTCATTGAGCAGATGCAGAGATTGAGACTCAGAAAGGTTAAGTAACTTGTCCATTGTTAATGCTAGCAAGAGCTAGAAGAAGAATCAGAACCCGGTCATCTGAACCTTTCTTCCTGCTCACTTTTCATATCTTAAAAGCCCTGGGGTTTTCAAGAATGAGACAGCCAATGAAAAGAGAATGCATGATTGGACTTCTCTTGGGTATATTCCCAAGAGTGGTATTGCTGGATCCTGAGGTAGGTTGATTCCCAATTTCCTGAGAAACCGCCACACTGATTTCCAAAGTGGTTGCACAAGTTTGCATTCCCACCAGCAATGGATGAGAGTTCCCCTTACTCCACATCCTCTCCAGCATAGGGAATCCTTGGTGTTTTTGATT
>PVIU01017708.1:0-41154 GCA_004026605.1 Ondatra zibethicus
GACTCGGTTCTCAAAAAGATAATACATGCAGAAGAGATAGGTCCTGGTGTCATTGTTGATGGGTTCTCCATCTGCCAACTTTTGCCGCCACATTCAGAGAGTCTGGTTTGATCATATGCTCATTCAGTCCCAGTCCAGGTGGATTGGTGTGCTCCCATTAGTTCAGGCACACTGTCTCAGTAGGTGGACCAGCCCCTCATGGTCCTAACTTCCTAACTCATCTTCTCCCACCTTCTGCGAGATGGCTCAGCAGTTAAGAGCATTGCCTGCTCTTCCAAAGGTCCTGAGTTCAATTCTCAGCAACCACATGGTGGCTCACAGCCATCTGTAATGAGGTCTGGTGCCCTCTTCTGGCCTTCAGGGATACACACAGACAGAATATAGCATACGCCTTTAATCCCAGTACTCAGGGAGACAAAGGCAGGTTGATCTTTGTGAGTTTGAGGCCAGCCTGATCTACAAAGTGTGTTTCAGGATAGCCAAAGTTTCACAAAGAAACCCTGTCTGGGGAGACAAAACAAAAAACCAAGACAACAATAACAACAACAAAAATGTAAAACAAAATTTAATTGCACTTTTCAATTCTTTTCTCTCCTCTGTTTGCTTTGTAACTTACTCCTGGGAATTTTTTTGCATTTCATCTCTTCCTTTCCAGTCACCTGTAATGGATATAATCTGTTCCAAAAAGATGTTCGTCCTAAGTTCCTGAAGTGGCCGACAGCATGTTCTCTGAATTTTCTGCATCTCTCATTTACTTGCAATTAATAATACTCCTGAAGCATGGATGTCATTTATTTTTACTTTCAGATGATAGTAATTTCATATTTCCTATTCTATAAGTGTCACATGCATTGGTCTTAACTTAATGACAACCAGGTATCTCCCTTTTGCTTCCCCTCCTGTCTCACACTCGCATACCATATTAATTTATGTATAAGATCAGGCTGGTTTTACTGTAATTAAATACATAGCCATGTTACTATGGTCTCAGAATGATTTTTTTCTTTGTGTGTGTGCATGTAATACATGTGTGTTCATGTTTGTGTGTGAGCACACAACTGTGAGTGCATGTGTACATGCATGGAGGACAGAAGTAAAGATTAGGTGTTGTTCCCTATTGCTCTCCTCTTTCTTGTTTTTGAGATAGTGTACCTCACTGATCTTGCGGCTCACTAAATACCAAGACTGGCTAACCAGTCAACTCCAAGAATCTACATGTCTTTTCCTCCCACCTCCATTGCTAAGACTATAGATGCACATGACTATGCTCAGAGTAGCGCTGGTGACCCACACTGAAGTCACCAGCTTGCAGAGTGGGCACTGTACCTGCTTAGTCATTTTTACAGTCCTTCGCTAAGATTCCTGAACTCCAAATTCTTTGAAAATGCTTATGAGTGAATGTTTCATAGTCATGGTCACCAAATGCTTGCCATAGTCCCCCAGACTGAGATCTGAATGACTACTCTGGCCCAGTGAAAATGGCCTCAAGTGCTACAATGGGAAGGATTATGTGGCAAGCTCGAGATAATTCAACTTCCTTTGACTTTTTTTTATTCATTGGAATATGGTTTATTTTGAAAAATATTTAAAAGAGGAAAGAGTGGGGTGAGAGAAAGAAACAGAGAACACAGCAGAATAATGCCTTGTTTTTGTTTCTGTATTTTATGAATAATTATCTATTTTCATAACCTTCCTTAATTTTTTGTTTTATTTTTGAAAATTGGTTTTACCTAGGCTGAGAAGGCACTTCCTTTAAACCATGACATTTCTAACAATATTAATTTATTGATAATGCATAGAACATAAATTATAATCATCATGTAGCAGTCCTAACAATCCTTGAAGGAAGTGTAGTAGACTTGACAAATATTAATTCAGTTTTATGGGAGACTTTCTACTAACTGCTCGTTAGATGGATGTATTCAGAAATAGCTTTCCCTTTCCTGCAAGAAACCTTTGGGTCTTCTTAAGAAATGATGATGAATAGATATTCCTCCCCCAGCCAAGGCATACAGTGAGCTCGAAAAAGAATGTGGAGCAGAGATGAAATGGGAAGGCATTTCAGGCTACTAAACAACAAACTTTCCTTTTTGACAGTTTGCCTGGGGCCATCGCTGTGAGGCCTGTTCTAACCCAGCTCTTAAAAGTTGTTCTTCTTCTGGACAAATGATAAGGAATAGTGAAATAACTCCAGGAATACTGTGATCAACACACCCGTGCACACCCTAGCAAAAGCCAATGCTTTGTGGTGTTAAAAAAAGAAAATATTTACACATCAAAGATAGTACCTTTCTTGCAAAGTAGCACATATCCCCAAATTCCTTTTTCACCCCTTTGGATGAGAGTCGTATTGTCAAGTTTATTGGACAGCAGCTTTCCCAGGAGCACGACGCATTTTATTCATTCACGGGGAATTGTACCAATCAAACTTGCAATATGCTTTTTGCATTATAGCTGGATTTGGTGATTGGTATTAAAAATATATACTTTCTAGCTTTTATAATACATAAGCAAGATAAATTGTTAATGCTTTAGAACTCCTTAGGCCACATGAATGATGGAGATTTCTGTGCCGTCCTGGACGAAGTTGAGGACCCAGGAAAGCAGTTTAATCTTCTTTTTTCTCCTCTGCCTGTCAAACAAGTGCAGGCGCTGACTACAGAGCAGGCACAGAACCAGGGGCTTACTTCCCAAAGCCAAGGAATAGGATTCGGTCACATATTTTTAATCTATTTAAAATATTAAGTAACTAAATAGACTGACCCAGGCAAGGCATTTGTTGTCCTTAGGCAAAGAATAAAAATTTTTATGGCCTGAACTGAGGCCAGATGAAATTTCCATTTGTTCCCTTGTTGCTGCCCAAAATGCCAACATTTAGTAAAATTTTAATCTTTCATTAAAAATAAATCACCACTTCTTATGCAAGAATGGACAATGATAAATATAACTTGAACAAATCTTTAATTGTCCCCTAAGCATTGTCAGCCATATCTAATGTCTTTACTTCAGCCTTGTATCCTAGGTTATGCTCAGCCATATGCACTTTTCTTCTAATAAAAATCAGGATGTGTCTATTGGGGGTGAAAATATGTGAGCAATTATTTAGATTGTCTAGAAGCAATCAAAACAAGTGCAATTGTGAGCACCACAGTGCAGAAAGATACTTTTGAGATGAGAACTCTCTGGATCATTTCTGGTTCTTGTTTTGCCTGTGCAGATGCTTTCACTTCATTTTAAATTTTCATGCATGGTGGATTTCCAACTTTGGATGTGGGTCTTCCAAACATCATCATGAATGTGTTTTTCTTTCCAAAGATAACAAGGTAATTTGTGCTTTCTGCTAAGAGAAGTCTTCCATGAGAACACAGCAAGAATACCTTCCATAGGTTGTTGGGGAGATCAGTCAGCTGGTCATGATGCTTGCAACATGGGCTGATGGCCTGAGTTTGATCTATTGAATCCCTGTCAAGGTGTAAGGAAAGAAGAGACTCCATGCCATCTCTCCGCATTTGTGCTCTAACACATTGTGTCCACATTGTCCTGGCTAGTCTTCTGTCAACTTGACACCAGCTAGAGTCATTTGCAGGGAACCTCAACTGAGAAAATGCCTTCCTAAGATTCATAAAATTCAGGGCATTTTCTTACTTTGTGATTGAGGAGAAGGCCAAATCTATGATGGGTGGTGCCATCCCTAAGGTGATGATCCTGAACTGAGCAAGTCATGATGAGCAAGGTAGTAAATAGCACCCTTCCATGGACTCTGCACCAACTCCTGCATCCAGGTTCCTGCCTTTGTTGAGTTCCTGTCCTGAATTCTCAGTGATGGACAGTCAACTGGAAGTGTAAGTTGAAATAAACCTTTTCCTCCCCAAGTTGATTTGGTCAAGGTGTTTCATTTTAGCAATAATAACCCTAACTAGGACATTACCCACAATAATAATTATTCTAGAAGCAAAAGAGTATCACACAGAGGCATTCTGTTTGGCTTTTTTTATTTTTATTGAGCTATGCATTTTTCTCTGCTCCCCTCCCTATCTTCCCCCCTCCCCTTCAACCCTCCCCCAAGGTCCCCATGCTCCCAATTTACTCAGGAGATCTTGTCTTTTTCTACTTCCCGTGTAGATTGACAGAGAACTTAGACAACAATGAGTACACTAAGACATTTTGGCTTTTTAATACAGATAAATGTCCCTCACTGTGTAATAGAAGTATAAAGACACAAAGTTCCACTTCTCCGCCCCACCCTAAATCTGCTCTGTATCGCACTCCTACAGAAGTGAGTAGGAGTGAGAATGGTCTCTTTATTGTTGTGGTCACTTTACTGTTAATTTCCTATTTCCTTGTTTTATAGAAGGATGTGCAGGTCAACACCTCTTAAAATGTACTAGAAGTGTGGTTAGGTTCTTTCATAAACCAGATGGATGAGTCTGAACTGTTTTTCAATAGGGTTTCCAGAAATTTGTAAGGGTAACACCCCAGCGGACCTCAGAATAGAAACTCCACAAGGTAGGCCTCTTGCTGGGCATTATCTGGTTCAGCTATACTCTGCCAAGAGGCGAATCACACACATTTGCATTCATAGTGTGGTGACAGTACACTGATCCTCAGTCTGCTGTGCTTCAAGATCCCAGGAATATCCATGCCATGGTGACCGAGGCAACTCCTGACCCAAAGTGAGCTATTGTACAATAATGAAAATTTGGGACACATTTGTGGCCCTTTATTGTGTGCTCACATGTGTACATGTGTTAGTAGGCCAAAGATAAAATTCAGTTGTCACTATCCACTTAGTTTTGGGAGACAAGATCTTTCTCTAACCTGAAGTTTGCCCACTGCACTAGGCTAGCTAACCCATGGGTTCTAGGAAACACCAGTCTTCACATCCTCAAAGCTATAATTCCAAATGAGGACAATTATGCCTGCTTTTTGTTTGTTTTGTTTTTCTTTTGTTTGTTTGTTTGTACATGGATTTTAAGGAACAAACTTAGATTCTCATTCTTGCAAGGCAAGTGCTTTCCTGACTGAGCCATCTCCCCAGCCCTAACAAAGGCTTTTTAAAGTGGCTTCATAAATCATACTATATAATTGACCCTACACACAAGAGATATCTTATTTACATCAGCTTTCCTAGTACAAGAAACCAATCAATCATAACTGATAATCAACTCTCTTTCACTGTGGTCCAAACTTCACAATGTCTTCTTGGGTGATTTCTCTTTCAAAGACTGCATAATTATTGCTCAGTATTTCTCTATGATCTACCAATTTTGAAATTCTCAATAAAATCATATTCTAGGTTATTAAACCAAATACAACTTAAGTGCTAAGAACATAATTGGCTCTTTTTACATGGAGACTATGAAAAGTCTACATCTTATTGGGAGAGAACTCTATAATGAATGCCACAGAAGCCATATAAATTCATCCAGTGCATATCTGTCTAGCATTGACTCCATGTTACCTCTTCTCTAAACATTTCAGAACCTTAACTGAAATTTTTAATCCCTGACCTAAATTGACTACATGACCTAACACCCTACTCATCATCTTCTCTCCGACTGTGTCTTAATTAATCAGAACTAAAGTTAAGAACACAGGAGAAGACACTTTCAACCCATTGATTTCCCCATAGTTGATGGAATGCTTCCTGGTGTCTCTATTTCTGAGATCAGAGTCTAATTCATGGAATTGGAGGGAGAACTTGCTTTTCTAAAAAGGTCTCTGGTGGTACCTATTCGACTGATACGTGGGTCATAATTTTATTATCAAGGGCTTAATATTAAAAAAAATCTTGGCCCTTCCTAGTAAAAAATCATCCACATATGACCAAGGCTTAGCATAATCTATTTAATTCTTCTGGTTAATGGAGTATGATCAGGTAATACTTTCACAGATGTTCTTAGGGCCTGGGTCCCTCGAAGCAGGGATAATTAAGAACAGAGGAGGAAGCGTACTGCCAGTCCTTCTGCAACTTGCCACATCAGCAGTCTCAACACTGAGTTTGGTTCAAGTTTGCTTCACTGATGAAGAACTAAGGATCTCTGGATAGTAGCGAACACACTTTGAAGACACTGACCCTTGTTTATGTTCCGTAGAATATTTTATTAGATTCTTTGTGTTTCTCACAGCACTTAAGATAGTGTTTCACACAGAAGTTAAATATGCATAGACTAAATGAACTGATGAATGAGTTGCCTTTATTTTACAAGACAATTGGAATTGTAAGTTCACTTACATCCTATAGGCCATGAAAGAAATTACAGGCTTTCTTGAAATACTATTGTTAAACTTGCGCTCCACCAGCTCATATAAGATTTTTTTTTTAACTAAAGAAAAGTACACTTCACATAAACTGTTTTTTAACTAAGTGGGATGGTTAGTATTTAAATACTATGGGTCTTGTGTTTTGTGCCAACTGCCTGCCACAGTCCAGTGAAAGTTATATTAAATGATGTAAGTTTGAGAAAACTTTACTTTTTTATACCTCACATAGCTGTAGCACTGAGTGTCTACATATTTCTACTTTCTCACATATATTTTATTATCATTCTAAACACATTTGTTTCATTGCACAGAAATGAGCAGCTTCCCTTGCACCTTTGTGAAATTACTGTTAACCATTCTTTAATGGTTCCATTTAAACCATTCCCCTGTGGTTTTGCAATCCCTTCTGCTCAATAATCTAGGAAGAACAATATGCAAAAGGAAATACAGAGAAGCAAGTAGCTGTTTCGATGAATCATCACTGTAAGCCTCGTTAGCAGCAGAGTTTCTCAACTGTTATGTAAGAATCTGATAAACCTGTAAACAGAGCATCCACAACAGTGGGCTTAAAATTCATCCAAGTGGTGATAAATGTATGATATGGGTTAGAAGATGCTTTTATATCCATGATTCATGCTTTATTCCTGCATCCTACCCATCCTGACTGATAGAACAACATGCTTAAAACTTAATAATGGCAAAAGAATGATGGGGAACATACCAGACAAGGAATGGGAAGAGAATAAGCATATATAATCTTTTAAGACCTATGTGCATCTTCCTTATTAGCCAAATTTACTCAGCTAATTAAAAATCTCCTATCTTGTGAGTAAATGCAACAATGAATACTGTTAAGTATATTTATTTGATACAGACTCCAGCCAGAGAACTGGGTATTTCTTAGAAATCTGGATGCTTGGCATTATATTAGTAAAATAGTCAGATATTTTATCACAATTCATCGTTCCAACGTCAGTGCATCATGCTTTGCATATAATATCTATCTGTGTGTATGGGGACAGTGCTTCCTATGGCATCCAGGAAATACACATCTCTAATATCAGGTGACCATGATCATGCTTCTTCTTTTAATAAACAGGTGATAAAATTTGTATGATTAAAAGCAGATTAATTATTGCTTAAGACAACACTTATGTATCTCATTGAATAGTGAGAAGTCGAGTTGGTGCCTCACTAGTGTTCATGGCACTGGAAGGTGTTATTCACTCTATGAGAGAACAAACAGAAACACTGATCCAGCTACAAACCCTTGGACCTACAACAGTGACCTGCCTGCATGATACACTGGGACAGTAATGGCACAGATGTTGTGGGAGTAACAAACCACTCTCTCTTGGATTTCAGGCCCACTCCATGAGGTGGAAACCACTCCTGACAATGCTTGAGTGGCCAAGAACCTAACACTAGACAGATCATAGGCCTAGAAGAAAATCCGTAGGAGAACTCTTGTTCTGCTAAAAGAACAGCACGATTTGACTCCTAATGACTTTCTGCTGTACTGAGAGATAAGTTCTTGGCTCAACCATCACCACAGCAGCTTCCTCTTGCGGGATATGAGAACTAAGAGAGTCACAAGTGGACAATAGGCAGAGAGTGAGAGATCTGAAGCACTCAGTCCTAAATGGGATGTCTTCATCAACCTCACCACCACCACCCCCACAGTTCAGGGAGCTATGTGAAGAGGAGGCAGCAAGACTGCATAAGAGTCAGGGGTTCTAGGTGACTGCAAAGAAACAGTGTCCTCTGGACTCCACAGGACTAATGCACTTATCAGTTTACAGAGACTGTGGCAGTTTACATAAGATCTGCCCAGGTTCAAGCCAGAAAAGCTTTCAGCACTAAGAGGGGGAAGCGGTTTCCAGCTTCTACCCTCAACCAAGAGTGATCCGCAGTTACCACCCACTTGCAAATGAAAATTTACTTTCCTCCGGTTGAATCTCACTGGGTGTATTAGCCACACTTAAGGGTAGGCCAATACAAAATGAATTCAATGGTAGGCAGGTTTATTATCTATTTATTTATTTTCCTCTCATATTGGTTTGTTTGTTTATTTTTGTCTTATTTAGCTTTTGCTTATATTTTTGGTCTATGTTTCTGTGTTTTTATTGATTTGTGTTTGTTTCTTTATTTATGTGTTTGCTTATTGTTTGTGCATGTTTCTTGTTGCTGTTTGCTTTCTTTGTCTTTGCTTGTTTGCTTTTAAAAAGTGATAAAGATATGGATTTAGGTGAGGCAGAGTTGAGAGACAGAAAAGCTATAATCAGAATATATTGTATAAATATTTTATTTAAAATGGGGACATATTAAAGATAATAATGATAATGTAGATATTGATCCCATGTAGATTATAAACCAAAATGACTATATAATAGTTCATGTGAAAGAACTATGAAAACCAAGGAAGAAAACAGAATAAGAATACTGACTGGGGGTTTGCCTAGCATGATCAAGTCCTTGGGTTCAAGTCTCCAGAACTTCTGACATTTTAAGATATAAAATAAAATATTATTTGCAAAAGATGAAATATGCTGGCTAGAAAATGAAGGCAAGAATGCTAAATTCTGTGATCAAATCTTTCTCTTCACCATTGGTTGCGGCCAAAGCAACCCCTCCATATCAGCAATTCCTAGTTTCTCCATTTTAGTTTCCTGTCTAAGGTCTATGAATGATGTCAGCCTACCATTCTGTACAGTGTGGGTGGGCAGGGAGGAAGAATATTCCCCCAACATCTTCTCTTTCTCTTGTGAGAATTAACAGAAGGATGTCAAGTAACATCACATTTTTCATGCCATGCCATGTCAGTTAGACAGCCCACATGACTAACATGAGGGAAAAACTGTTCCAAGCATGAAATACACCACACCTAATTTGTGCCTTCACTGTGTATTCAACAGGATGCACATGTGGGCTGAAACCCCTTTTAGCTCATGTGTCCCTAATTCTGATGTCCTCTTTTAATCTATTGGGCCATTGCTATTAACTTGTACACTTCTGTTCTTATCTCTACTGGAATCTTTTATAAACGACCAGGTTTCTATCATTTACCCCTCATTATAAAAATCTAATTTCTTGTCTGTCAAAAAAGAAATTGAGTATAGCAAGCTGAGAACTAGCTCCCTGAAAAACCGCAATGACACATCAGCCTCCAGGTACAATTTCCAAAGCAGAAAGTTGGAATTATAGATACCACCTACATTCATTCATGGGTAGGAAAAGAAATAATGATAGCACAGAACTATTTTCAATCACACTGCAAAAAGGCAAAAAGAATTCTAACAATTTAGCTTTAAAGTTTGATTTATGATAAAAGATATTAAAATTCACAAGGACTTTTATTCTCTCTATGTTGTGAGTTAATGCCACATATATATCACTAAGAAAAACAAATACAAATGATTTATGAAAACAAATATAGTGGTTTGGATCTCTTCAGAAGAAATATATACCAATTTTCTTTTAAGTTATATTACTAGTCAAAATATCATTAGATAATCTTGCTATTCAAATGTCAGTCTGTTCATTGACCAACTTGAATAGATACGTAGACATAAATATGCAACATTAATTATTTTCTACTTTAATTTTTAAAAGCTTGCATTTAAGTAAAAATATCATATGCCAAAATGAACTAGATCCAAATCGTTTATCTGAATTTGTCTCCTAAGAAACAGTTAAAACTTATACTTATGGCCACAGATCATGCCCTCTGTATTGAGTCTTTACTGTGTCTTGTTTTACTTGTTTTCTGGGCTCTGTCCCCTCACCATCTGCATCTAACATGCTGCTTTCTTTTGTTCCAGAAATGCATGCAATGACTGTATGTACAGTAGCACATATATGTGCTAGTGAGAAAATGTGGCATGTCTGGCTCTGAAGATCATCAAGGAGCCTTTTTAGCCTCTGTTTTCTATGATTCTATCCACTCCTCCCCCAGGAGCCTCAGCCACATAACTTAGACTCAATGTTTGATCAATGAGTGCACTGAGCAGGTTACATGTTGCACTTTGCTCTCCAGTGTATGGGGCTGTTGCTCAAAAGCGTTGACTAGTGGTGGCCCTGGGCCCTGAAAAAGGGAGGTAAAAGCTCTAGGAGCCCAAATTGCTGCCAGAGGGTGATACAGAGTAAGAAATAAATTATATTAATATCTACATAATTAATTTGCAAGTAAATATTTTAAGTGATAAAATAAAGAATTATCTTTATTTTCTCATTCTATTCTGTAGGTACGGATGTGAAAATTAACTTTTGGTTGTGCTCAAAACATGCAGTAGCTTTTACGGATATGAACACAACTTTCCCTGAGTTTCTAATCTCTGGACACATTCCTTTCACCTGTACATACAAGAGCTCTTTTCACATTTTTAGTCATTATCATCTCTTTCTACAACGTCTTACTTTGTTAATCTCAATGTTTACCAGCAGACAAATAATATTTATCTAATAGAAGGCTACAAATCTAGTCAGCTTGACCACTAAAACTGACCACCACAACTGTATTTATTAGAGAGAACCTTAATGCCATGACAAGTCCAACACCAACTTATAAACTGTAGCTTGGGGATTTTAGCAACAATAAACTGCTACTAGATATAAGTTTAATAACAAAATAACATCTAATGTTCATCTTGTTCATTGAACCCTGTTTATTAACCAGCATCTGCTTAAAAGTAGTTTGGATAATAAAGCATTCCTTGCCTGTGTCATAGACTCTGCTTGGTAATTCGTACTGCTGCTTCGTTGCTAAGTTTGTTTGAAATGTGGCTAACTGGAGTTCTCAGAAACAGCAGCCAACACAGTGAAAATATTACAAAAAGGAAACATAGTCCAGTATCTCAGTCTCTTCTTTTTCCCATTCCAAGTTCCTTCAAGACATCTGTTTTCAGGACTGGAAAAAATGGCTCAGGTGTTAAAAGTGCTTCACGTTTTTTGCAGAGGACCTGAGTTCACTTCCCAGCACTCATGCCACCTAGTTCCTATATTGTCCAGTTCCAGGGAATTTGACTCCCTCTCCTGGACTTGGCAGACACCTAGCCACGTGCACACACAACAACTACAGCAATTTAAGAATAATGTTTTTAAAAGATGTTGTCATCATTTCTCATAATTTCCTTTCTAGTTTTATGATCTAAACCACATATATACACAAGTTTTTATATGTATTTTTACTTATATAAATGTGTATATTGAGGGGATCTGTGAATGATATAAACCATGTATTATTTGTCCCTTTGAATCTAGAATCTTTACTTAACACAATAATTTTTGTTCCTTCTTTATGCAAATATCATGATTTTATTCTTCTTTGTGGCTCAATAAAATTTTTTGTATATATGCACCACACTTTCTTTATCCATTCATCTGTTGATAGAATACATTTAACAAGAAATCAGAAACAGGGGTACTGTGGGGAAAGTAGGGCACATGGGAGGGGTAAGGATGAGGAGTTTTTAACAGAATCAAAGTGTTTATGAAACAGCCATTATGAAACACAATTCTTTGTACAGTAATTTAAGATCTAATGGAGTCTGAAGGAAGATAGTTTCATGACACACTTTCTCACTCAGTCAACTGGTTATTTTTTCTCTTCTCTATTAGCAATTCCTGAAAGGCAGGGAATAGTAAGAAAGTAAACGTTCTTAGCCTTTCCAACAATTATGACACTAAGTGAACTCCAATGTTGTGTGTTATGTAGGCTAATGCTTAGTATGAGGATAGAAACAAATAAGTTTTAAAATGATGCAGTTTTCCATTTCTGTCCATCACCTATGCTCACTAATTACAGTCAATCATCCTAGCGTATCTTTTCTCTTGAACTACTTTCTTTCCAAGTAAAGGTGAACTTGAGGAAAAGCAAGTCATCAGTTTGCAAAATGCTGAGTATGACATCATCAAATCTATTTGCATGAGGACAATTGATTTTCTTAGAGGACTCACAGAGAGCACTTTGAAGGACATCTTTTAGGAACTAAACAAGAGGTGAAATAAAAGCAGCCCTAATCTTATAAGGGGACTAATCCAGACATTAAGTGAAAATCAAAGGGAATTTAACTTCAATGTGGAGCAACAGGGGTGGCTAAATTAGGGAGATGCTATTGAGGTTTCATTGAGGTACGTAAACACTTAGGGTCAAGAGAATGCAAAGCCACTATTTGGAACTTATTAAAAATAGCAAGACACTTGGTGACAGACTATACTACCACCGTAAAACCAATTCCTTCAGGAAGACAAGAGGAACAGAAGTATCAAATCATACTTGTAATGACTTCAAAGCCAGTATAGGCCACATGAGCAGTTTTCTCAAGACAAACAAACAAAACTGTGGAACCAAGTCAGTGCCAGGATGTTGATGGTGTTAATTATACACATTTAAATATAGCATAGTCAAATTGTTGCAAGAGATTTTTAAAAGCAGGATGACATAAGCAACTCTTCATATGCAAAAATTGTGCTTTTGAGTGAACCTTGGAAGCCAAAAGATTATGGGATGCAATATTCATTATTTTGAGTAAAGAATTGCCAAGCAGAAATTCTACACCCAAAACTATCCTTCAAATATAAATTAGGAATTAACGGATTCCCAGAATTCCAAGCATGCTGTCCCACAGTAGTGAGTTCACATGTGCACCTGCTCTGTTGTGTCTATCAAGCAGTCTTTAACTACAGTCACCTGTGTCCTCTGGCTCTTACCATTTTCCAGCTCCCTCTTCCTCGGTGCTCTCTGAGCCTTGGAAAGAGAAGGAAATGTGCTTAAATGCCCCATTTCAGGATGAACACTCCTTAGTCTCTTATTCTTTGCATGTTGAATAGTTTGTCTCTGTTTCAATCACCATCTTATATTTTTAAATAAGCTTTTCTGATGGAATTTGAAAAATGCACCCATCTATATGCATTAGGGTAAGTCATTAGGAAGCAAAAGTCAGAATCTCAAACCAAATGCAATGCCAGCATGGAGTGAGAAGGAAGGCAGGAAGTCTGATAGCTGCTGGATTTGGGATAGCTAGTTTACTTTAAGGTTGGGTCTCAACATAATTTAGGAAAAATAAACTGGGCTCCCTGGGTTTTGAAACCTAAGGACTCAAAGTTGGGAGAGTCTGAAAGGGAGGTGAGTCTGGGAGGAGTTAAAGAAAATAGGCAAATGTAATCAAAATACAATGTAAGAAATTCTCAAAACATAATTAAAATATTAATAAAAAATCATATTTAGAGATGCAAAGACTAGCAATTTTTATTATTAGTAAACAGGGTTCTTTGGACTGAAATAAACGTACACTTGGGTCACATGAGAAAATTCAAAACATTGCTTAAAGGAAATTAATTGGTAAATATAAAAGAACTTCCATTTTGGCTTTTCACTCTTTTCTTTTCTCATTTTATTTAAAAGGAACTGTATAAAATGATAATTGTAAATTTCTACTAATGGGCTTATCATATAGGATGGGATGTGTATAATGCATAGTATTAAGGCATGATTTATTTGATAGTAATACTATAAATGTGAGGGACAGTTGTGCTATTATTTCTGTTGTTACACTCTGCTTTCACTAGTCCTACTGAATATGTTTCATTCACATGCCACTGTTCCGTTCTTTGCTAAATAATACTTTTATTAATAAAAGAGGTAATATTGACTAATTCCTGTAGGAAACAAAATAAGTATCAGCCAGAATACCACTGCAGAAAAAAATACTATAAAATTTTGATTCAATTTCTTTCTATATTTTTCCCATCAGTCTATTTTAATATTTAATTAAATTTAATTACATAAAAACATAAAATCTAAGGAAAAACTTTTGATTTATCAAAGTTTAGATTCATGAAATAAAGAAGGAGGATATCTGAATGGAATACATGATAAAGCTATCCATTTCATTGATGTCCCCCGCTTGGTTGTTACATCATGAAAAATAAGTGTGCAGTTACTGGGGGTTGTTCAGTGTATTCCACAACAGACATGTGTTTCAAAGACACGTGTTATGCATAAGAATTGTTTATAGACTGTGCTTGCTAATTAAAATATATAAACTATTAAATTAAAATTTAAAAGAGACAACACAGAAAGGAAAAAAAACTTGCAAAGAATCACTTGAAGTACCTCAGTACTAGTAGCCAAAATGTCCATGATATAACTAATAGTAATTTTCCACAACAAAACCCAGGAATATCACAACTAGACTAAGAAATGACAACAGATACTGCCATTGTCATATTGAAATTTTCTAATAATATTTCATCAAAATCATTAAAATAGTAATCAGAACCTTTGAAACAAAGGAAAAAAAGTATAGATTCTAAAATAAAGTGTAACTTATTGATTTAACAAAAATATTAATTAAAATTAAAGTTCTTTAGAGAAACTTGGTAGCATAATAGATATGACAAAGGAAAAGGATCAAGAAATTTGAAGAGAAAAGAACAAATTGCTCAGTAAACAAATAAGATAAAACACAGTAATGTAGCCAGGGCTGCTGAGATGCATACACCAAAATGGAAAGATTCAATATTTATGTCATCAAAGTCTCAAGAGAAGACAAAAAAGACAGCACTAGAAAAAGAGTTTGAGGGGTGCCGGTACATCCATCCAGAGTGGTGAGTGTGTCCCTGCCCAAACAGACGGCCCGGGAGGGGAGCACAGGAACCCTCCAATCCCCTAGACTTTCTGGCCATTCAGCTGGGCTTCTCCCAAGCTACTGGCTTTCTCTGCGTATCCCACCACAACTTGCCCTCAAGCACCCCTTCCCAGCTGCGGGGTCATAGGATCCCCAAATTCAGCCTTCTCCAGGGCTGAGGCTCTGGGGACACAGTGGTGAGTGCAAGGCTGCAGGGGTTTCTTTGTTCCACGGAGCATTTGCAGGCAGCTACCAAGTCCGCCTTTTTGTCTGCAGGGTCATAGGCCAGCAAGTGCCCTTGATCCAGTACCAGTAGATCCATCTGGAGTGGGTCTTAAGATCCACCACCACAGCCTACTTCAGGGAGGAGGGGATCTAAGCGCCAACTCCCGTGCTGAGGGGACCTAAGAGAAGGCAGAACAAGAAAAATCCCAAAGTGCACAGTTAGCCACAGAAAAAATCAGACCAAGCCACCCAGACTCTCCTGACCACATTCGAAGGAAGAGATGGGCAGGCGCCAATGCAAGAATTCCTCTGACAACCTGAAAAGCAACATGATAACACCAGAATCCAGCGAATATGCAACAGAAAGACTTGAATAACCTAACCCAGAAGGAATAGAAGAAATGGACTTTAAACATAACATTATGAAAGTGATAGAGACTATTAAAGAGGATGTGAAAAACTCCTTTAAAGAAATGGATGAGAAGACTAACAAAAAGTTGGAAGAAATGAATAAATCCCTCAAAGATACCCTAGAAAACCAAGAAAAAGCAATGAAACAGGTAATGGAAACAGTTCAAGACTTGAAAACTGAAATGGAGGCAATGAAGAAAACACAAAGAGAGGGATGGCTGGATATGGAAAATCTGGGTAAATGAACAGGAACTGCAGAGACAAGTATAACAAACAGAATACAAGAGATAGAAGAAAGAATCTCAGACACTTAAGATATGATAGAGAAAAACGCATTAAACAATGAAAACAACAAATCCAACAAATTCTTAATAAAAAACATTCAGGAAATCTGGGACACCATGAAAAGACCAAACCTAAGAATAATAAGGGTAGAAGAAGGAGAAGAATTACAGCTCAAAGGCCCAGGAAATATATTCAACAAAATTATAGAAGAAAACTTTCCCAACCTAAAGAAGGATATTCCTATGAAAGTACAAGAAGCATACAGAACACCAAATAGACTGGATCAAAAGAAAATCCCCTTGCTATATAATAATCAAAACACAAAACATACAGAATAAAGAAAGAATATTAAGAGCTTCAAAGGAAAAAGGTCAAGTAACATATAAAGGTAAGCCCATCAGAATTGCACCTGACTTTTCTATGGAAACCATGACAGCCAGAAGGTCTTGGATAGATGTGCTGCAGACATCAGGATTCAGGCCCAGACTACTATACCCAGCAAAGCTTTCTTTCACCATCGATTGATAAAACAAGATATTCCAGGATAAAAACTAATTTAAACAATTCATAGAAACAAACCCAGCCTTACAGAAAGTACTAGAAGGAAAATCACAACTAAAGGAAGCAAACAAGACCCGTAGTAACACAGATATCTAACAACCATCCACCAGCACAACTCAAAGAAGGGAAACACACAAACCCTACCACCAAAAAAATAATAATAATAATAAAAGGAGTTAAGAGCCACTGGTCCTTAATATCACTTAACATCAATGGACTCAATTCACCTATAAAAAGCCACAGGTTAAGAGAATGGATATGAAAAAAGGATCCAACATTCTACTGTTTACAAGAAACACACCTCAACCACAAAGACAGACATTATCTCAGAGTAAAGGGTTGGGAAAATGTTTTTCAATCAAATGGCACTAAAAAACAAGCGAGTGTGGCTATACTAATATCTAACAAAATCGACTTCAAACTAAAATCAATCAGAAGAGATGAAGATGGACACTTTATACTCATAACAGGAACAACTCATCAGGATGGAGTCTCAATCCTGAATATATATGCCCCTAATGTAAAAGCACCCACATATGTAAAAGAAACATTACTAGAACTCAAAGTACGCATCAAGCCCCACACACTAATTGTAGGAGATTCCAACACTCCTCTCTCACCAATGGGCAGGTCAAACAGACAGAAACTTAACAGAGAAATAAGAGAACTAACAGATGTAATGAATCAAATGGACTTAATAGACATCTATAGAACATTCCAAACAAACAGAAAAGAACATACCTTCTTCTCAGCATCTCATGGAATCTTCTCAAAAATTGATCACATACTCAGTAACAAAGCAAACATCCACAAATATAAAAATAAATGGAGAAACCACCTGTGTCTTATCGGATCACCATGGAGTAAAGTTAGAATATAACAAAAATTCTACCCCCAGAAAGCATACAAACTCATGGAAACTGAACAGTCAACTACTGAACCACTCCTGGGTCAAGGAAGAAATAAAGAAAGAAATTAAAGTCTTCCTTGAATTCAACAAAAATAAAGACACAACATACCCCAACCTATGGGACACTATGAAAGCAGTGCTAAGAGGAAAGTTCATAGCACTTAGTGCCCACATAAAGAAAACGGAGAAAGCACACATTAGAGACTTAACAGCACACCTGAAAGCGCTAGAAAAAAAAGCAGACTCACCCAGGAGGAGTAGAAGACTGGAAATAATCAAACTGAGGGCTGAAATCAACAAAATAGAGACACAGAAAACAATCCAAAGAATCAATGAAACAAAGAGCTGGTTCCTTGAGAAAATCAACAATATCAACAAACCCCTATCAAAACTAATCAAAAGGCAGAGACCGAACACTCAAATTAACAAGATCAGAAATGAAAAGGAGACATAACAATAGGTACTTAGGAAATTCAGAGAATGATTAGGTCTTACTACAAAAGCCTGTATGCCACAAAATTGGAAAATGTAAAAGAAATGGACAGTTTTTTAGATAAATACCACATACCAAAATTAAATCAAGACCAGGTGAACAATTTAAATAGACCTATAAGTCGTGGGGAAATAGAAGCTGTCATCAAAATCTCCCAACCTAAAAAGCCCAGGACCAGATGGTTTTAATGCAGAATTCTGCCAGAACTTCCAAGAAGAGCTAGTACCTATACTCCTTAATGTATTACACATAATAGAAACAGAAGGGTCATTGCCAAACTCTTTTTATGAAACTACAGTTACCCTGATACCAAAACCACACAAAGACACAACCAAGAAAGAGAATTATAGACCAATCTCACTCATGAACATTGATGCAAAAATTCTCAATAAAATACTGGCAAACCGAATCCCAGAACACATATAAAAAATCATCCATTATGATCACGTAGGCTTTATTCCAGAGATGCAGGTCTGGTTCAACATATGAAAATCTATCAATGTAATCCATCATATAAATAAACTGAAAGGAAAAAACAATATGATCATTTCATTAGATGCTGAAAAATCATTTGACAACATTCAACACCCCTTTATGATAAAGGTCTTGGAGAGATTAGGGATACAAGTTTCATATCTAAATATAATAAAAGCAATATACAGCAAGCCAACAGCTAACATCAAATTAAATGGAGAGAAACTCAAAGCGATTCCACTAACATCAGGAACAAGACAAGGCTGTCCACTCTCTCCATATCTCTTTAATATAATGCGTGAAGTTCTAGCAATAGCTATAATACAACATAAGGAGATCAAGGGTATTCAAATTGGAAAGGAAGAAGTCAAACTTTCGTTATTAGCAGATGATATGATAGTGTACATAAGTGACCCCAAATACCCTACCAAAGAACTCCTACAGCTGATAAATACCTTCAGTGATATGGCAGGATACAAGATCAACTCAAAAAATTCAGTAGCCCTCCTATACACAAAGGATAAAGAAGCAGAGAGGGAAATCAGAAAAACATCACCTTTCAAAATAACCACAAATAGCATAAAGTATCTTGGGGTAACACTAACCGAGGAAGTAAAAGATCTATTTAACAAGAACTTTAAGGCCTTGAAGAACGAAATTGAAGAGGATACCAAATAATGGAAGGGTCTCCCATGCTCCTGGATTGGTGGGATCAATATAGTAAAAATGGCAATTCTACCAAAGGCAATCTATAGATTCAATGCAATCCCCATCAAAATTGCAAAAAATTCTTCATAGACCTTGAGAGGACAATGACTAACTTTAAATGGAAAAGCAAAAAGCCCAGGATAGCCAAAACAATCCTGTACAATCAAGGAACTTCCAGAAGCATTACCATCCCTGACTTCAAACTCTATTACAGAGCTACAGTAATGAAAACAGCTTGGTACTGGCACAAAATCAGAGACATTGACCAATGGAATAGAATCAAAGATCCGGATATTAATCCACAAAACTATGAACACCTCATATTTGACAAAGAAGCTAAAATTATACAACGGAAGAAAGAAAGCATCTCTAACAAATGGTGCTGGCATAACTGGATGTCAACCTGTAGCAGAATGAAAATAGAACCTTATCTATCACCATTCACAAAAATCAAGTCCAAATGGATTTAAAACCTCAATATAAATCTGACCACAGTGAACCTGACAGAAGAGAAAGTGGGAAGTAGCCTGCAATACCTGGGCACAGGAGACCGTTCATATGTATAACCACAGTGGCACAGACAATAGGAGCAACAATGAACAAATGGGACCTCCAGAAACTGAAAAGCTTCTGTAAAGCAAAGGACACAGTCATTAAGACAAAAAGGCATCCTACTGAATGGGAGAAGATCTTCACCAACCCCACACCGGACAAAGATCTGATCTCCAAAATATACAAAGAACTCAAGAAATTAGACATTAAAATTCTAAATAACTCAATTTTAAAAATGGGGTAATGATCTGAACAGAGAATTCTCAACAGAAGAAGTTTGAATGGCCAAAAGATACTTAAGGTCGTGTTCAACTTCCTTAGCGATCAGGGATATGAAAAACAAAACAACTTTGAGATACCATCTTACACCTGTCAGAATGGCTAAAATCAGAAACACCAATGATAGCCTATGCTGGAGAGGATGTGGAGTAAGGGGAACACTCATCCATTGCTGGTGGGAATGCAAACTTGTGCAACCACTTTGGAAATCAGTGAGGCAGTTGCTCAGGAAATTTGGAATCAACCTACTTCAGGATCTAGCAATACCCAAGAGATGCACAATCATACTACAAAAGCATTTGTGCAACTATGTTCAGAGCAGCATTATTTGTAATAGCCAGAACCTGGAAACAACCTTGATGCCCCTCAATGGAAGAATGGATAAAGAAAGTGTGGAATATATACACATTAGAGTACTACTCAGCTGTAAAAAAAAAAAAATGACATCTTGAATTTTGCATGCAAATGGGTGGAAATAGAAAACACTATCCTTAGTGAGATAATCCAGACCCAAAAAGATGAATATGGTATGTAATCACTCATTAGTGAACTCTAGCCATAAACAAATGACATTAAGCTTATAGTTCACAAGCCTAGAGAGGCCAAATAGCAAGTTGAACCCAACAAAAAACATATATAGATCCTCCTGGAAATTGGAAACAAACAAGATCGCCAGCCAAAAGTTGGGAGCACGGGGGTAGGGGTGGAGGTGGAGTTGGTGAAAGGGGAGAGGGTGAAGGAAAAGGTAGAAGGGAAAGACTGGGGAGAGCTTGGGGGAGTGGGAGGGTGGAGATGGAGGTAGGGTGGATATTGGAGCAGGGAATAAGATATCTACATTAAGGAGCCATTTTAGGGGTGGCAAGATACTTGGCTCTAGAGGAGATCACAGATGTCCACGGGGATGTCCCCAGGTAGGTACTTGGGAAGCAGAGGAGAGAGTGCCTGAACTGGCCTTGTCCCAAAGTCACACTGATGAATATTTTGAATATCACCATAGAAATTTCGTCTGATGGATGGTGATAGAGACAGAGACCCACATCCACATCAGAACAATGGACTGAGCTCCTAAGCTCCAGTTGAAGAGCAGAAGGAGAAAGATGATGAGCAAGGAATTCAGGACCACGAGGAGTTGGTCCACCCACTAGACAGTGTGCCTGATCTAATGGGAGCTCACCAAATCCAGCTGGACTGGGACTGAATGAGCATTCGTTCAAACCGGACTCTCTGAATGTGGCTGCCAATGGGGGCAGACTGAGAAGCCATCAACAATGACCCTAGGACCTATCTCTTTTGCGTGTATTAGATTTTTGCGATCCTAGTCTATTTGGATGCACACCTTCCTAGGCCAGGATGGAGGAGGGAGGACCTTGAACTTCCCACAGGGCAGGATACACTGCCCTCTCTTAAGGATGGAGGGGGAGGGAGAAGGGTTAGTGGGGGAGTGGGAGGGGAATGGGAGAAGGGGAGGAAGTGTAAATTTTTGAATGGAAAAATAAAAAAAAAGTGTTTGAGGAAATAATTACTCAATATTTTCTGGATTTGGTGAAAACATACCAGACATATGTACACTTTGGAAGTAGCTAGGGTGAAACCAAAGATTACCTTCAACTGAACTAGCAAAGTGATTACTTTCTCTTCTGAAAATAAGGAGACCAGAAAAAAGTCTGACAATTTTCAACTGCAAGGAAAGAAGATAAGGATGAGGAGGAGGGGGAGGAGGAAAGGGAGGAGAAGGAGAAAGAGAGAAAGAAAGAAATCACTCCTAAATGTATCTTCTGAGAGTTGGAGCAATGCCATGGAGATGGTTCAGCACATAGGGTGTACATCTCATCCAGATGAGTCAAGTTTGGTGCCCTGTACCTGTATCAGGTGGTCCACAACTGCCTGTGTTTCCAGCTCAAGTGGATCCGACTGATCTCAGTGGATTCTCACGTAGTTACATAAATCAAAATAAAATTAATCTTTAAAAAAAATGGAGGGGTCAAAGACATTCTCTGACAATGAAGCCCCATGGGAAGTGTTAAATGACATTCTTAAACCAGGAGCGTGGCCACAGGAAAATAAGATTCTAAGCCTGAGCTTGGAAGGATAAAATGGTTTGAATATTATCAACCAGAATGCTGGTGAAATTTATATGCATGTTACAAAATCTAAAGCAAACACCAGTAAATACACAACAATTATGGCATTGGTCAGCTGGTACTTTCATTTAAGAAGTAGCATAAATCAAATGACTTGAAAAAGAAATTAGTTCTCATGGTTCTGCAAGCTACCCAAAATTAAGGTTGCAGCATGGTTAGGCTTCATTTTCTGAGTCCTTTCCACTTGACTTGTTGGTGTCTATTATCTTGCTATGAATTTATTTAAACCTGTCTCTTGTTCTAGACCTAAGAGAAAAAAATTCTGTGCCATCCTCTTTCTGGAATCCCCATATGAGAGTAGCCCACACATCCTCCTCTGTCTCACCAATATACCTTCCCTCCAGGTACCACGGCACTGCAGATCAGGTCCTCGACCCAGGGATCAGAGGACACAGAAATCCATTCTTTGAAAATCTACTGTGTAGCATAAAGAAATTGGAAAAAAAAAAAAGAAAGAAGAATTCCCCAAATTGTAAAGAAGCTCACTGACTGTCAAGAAGAAGAGGGAGATGAGAAACAAAAGAAATGAACAAGAAACATAAAATAAACCTGTATATATGTTATCATGCTTCCCACAGTGTAAAGGATCTAAATATGCCAATTATAGAGAGCTCAGTGGAATGGATAAAAGACAACCTCATCCGCATAAGTACTGTCCACAGGAAATTCAAGTCAGACAACATAGGCTGAAAGTAGATTGTTGGGAAACGGGGTAACTTCGCTTTAAAAAGAATGGTGAGACCTCTCTGTAGCTGCACCAACCTTAGCCCATCCCCCACTCCTCAGCTGCTGTAATACTCAACGGTGCTCGGCTTTCATAGAAATGATGGTTGCAGTTCCACACGCTTTCCTAGCTGAACCACATAACAAGAGGAGATCTTTCAGCGTGATATGTATGTAAATATCATACTGACCTAGATGAACACCATAACCAGAAATTGCTGGCAGAGGTTACTGGGGAGAAGAATAGCCACTGTGCAGACATACACTGACTGATAGGCGAGATCAGTTCAACAAACTCGGGCAGGCTCTGGATTTGGCCTCCGACGGAAAGTTTTGTGCACGGAAAAATAGTGATAGAGGAGAACAAGAGGAAGGATGGTGTTTCTTCTCGATTCCATGGTGTGGCCTGTGATTAGGTTCTTTTCAACATCTGTCAGTCTCCGTTAATAGACACCTACACAAAGGTGCAGGCGTCCACACAGAGAAATTCACCTTCTCGTTTGTAGTTTGACAGCTAGGTTGATAAGTTAGATTCAAATAAAATTAGCCTTCAGATAGGTGTTCTCATATGGCTGTAATAAACTTCTCAGGACCCTCAGGGCCCTTTGGAGGGCCTGGAGCCTTAACCAAAGGGAACTGAAAAGTTGTTAACCAACAGCATGTGGGCCCCTGAAGGGACAGTGACGTCCAATGACACGGGCAGAAGAAGGGTTATTCTTATCTTCACCTTTCCCCTTTACCCACTAGGCCACTGAAGAAAAAGGATAGTATTTTGAAAAGATGGAAATACCATAAACTTTATACATTTCAGTCAGTTTTAGGATATCATATGGGATCCTCAACCAACCAAAACTAACCTAAATACAGAAAAATCCAGCATGGCCTCAACAAACTCACAAATTCTGTCATAAAATCTGTCACAGCTCTTACTTATAAAAGTCCTCAAGTGTACCATCCGTAATCTACCAAGAGCAGACCTAGAGATGTGAGCATCACGGCGGGCGGAGTGGGAACAATTAGGGCCTTCCAACAACCCTCTCACCGTCTTTCACAGCTCATTGTAATTTGTCTGTTGGAATAGCTTGTTCCTCTGGGCTTCATGCTGCTCGTAGCCAGATGCAGAAAGCGGTAATTCTTGGGAATGGTAAATGAAGTTGGTACACAGATTACACTATTGCATTGATGGGGGAGAAAGAAGATGGGATTGGACCAGGTGTCTGCACAATACTAATATTCTTCTTTCGAGTTGGTGCAGTTCAATTCAGTTCAGCAAACATACTAGACATAAGGCATACGTAACAACACCACAATGCCATAACCAGGGGAGACTGGACAGTTAAGTTTCTAAAGTGTGTGCTGATACAACGGTGACCATATGACAGATTCCCTCCTGCCTTTCTTCCCTCCTGACTCACTTCATTCGTGTGTGTGTGTGTGTGTGTGTGTGCGCGCGCGCGCGCGCGCGCATGAGTGTGTGTTCTTTCCTTCTTAAGGCATTGTTTTCTTTGAAGAGACCTTGATAAAATTCCAGGTTGATTTCCAACTGTCATTCCTCGGATATCTTTCACCAACCAGTCTAAAACATCATCAAGCTATGACAGAATTTATCATAAAAAACAATCATTTCCGAGGTGGGGTTCTAGGGACCAGAGAGGACTTTCTCAAAGGCCCTTTACTCTTCAGATGTTCACAAAGCAAGCATAGCCCTCCACTCTTTGGTTCGGGGATCTCTCATGCTTCAGTTCTCTGCATTCAACTGGAGTGCACTACTGGGGATTTTCATCTGCTTCTGAATGAAAATGAGATCGAATGTTGCCTCTTCCCTGGCTATTTGCATAGTTACTCTATTTATTACATTAATGTTTGTCATTTGAATCTCATTTAATGGATGCCAGCATGAGGGAGGGAGGCGGTAGAATGTTCACTGGAAGATGTTGGCCCATTAATTCACATGAACAGTGACAAAAAGACACACGCACACACATACACACTCACACATGCAGCCATATGGGGCTGTTTGGGGACAGTGAGGCTGTTCGTTTTGTTTGAAAATCACAAGCTCAGACACAATATATTATTTGTGTAGGAAAGAAGTGAAATTATAAAACGTGCAAGACTTTGCATTTAAATGCTTTACCTTCCCCCTCACTACCCCATGTGGTAGGTGCACTGCCCTTACCATGGCCCACTTCTTGAACTCTTTCCAATTCCAGGTATTCCTTATTTTTTTTAATACCTCATTGCTTTTGCATCAATTACAGACTGACCTAAGGCTGCACTGGAAGTGTCAGTGATATATGGCAAGACCCACTGAAATGAATTTCTGATGAAAGAATAAAACTGTTAAAGGAATAAATTTACTGCATACAAATTTATACAAATCCCATATATACTATGAAATCCTTTGAAATGAAAAACTGATGAAAGATTAAAATGTTAAATGAATTAAAATCCACCACACCAGTGAAATATAATGATGATTTGACCTACTAAATGAATGACCCAAATGAAGATATAAATTTGAAGTGCTCCAATGTATGTCAGTTTTAAATGTGTGGTAAGCCAGCATAAGCTAAAAATATGACTCTGGCTGCTAAAGGAACACTCTTTGTGGAACCAGCCATTATTTAGAAACATCTGTGTTGGCTCTTTGTGTAATGAGAAGAAAAATACCCCATTTCTCACATCAGGTAACATCAGTACTCAGCTGTCTGATGTTCCTAATTCTGCCCCTTTTGAACTCTCCAAGGTCTGTGTCTACAGTGACTTTGGTTAGATAAGCATTAGGAACCTATTGTTGCAATTTCTTTTTTTCATATCACTAGACCTTAGCTTACATCTTGTTTACAAAATATACAAAACTGATACAAGTATAAAATTTTCAGCAGACACTAGTAGTTCATTAACTGATGCCTATTCACGATGACCACTTTATCTAAGCAGCAACTGAACATTAAAAAGATAATAATAACTGCCATAAAAATCCTCATTCATTAAAATGTTTCAAGACTACTTTCCTGTCCAAGAGAATTGTAGTTATCAATCCAGATTAGGATGCCGGCCATATGTATTTTGTTCATAATTGATTCAAGTCCTTGTCATTTAAAAATAATACTCTGTAGCTAGGCACAACTAGATAACTTTTGTCATTGTCAAAAAAGAAAGATGCAATTAGACCATAGGAAATTCCACCAAGTAACTCTCTGAGTTCTGTCCAGTTTATGGTATTATAGCCATGGACAGTTGGAAGTTACATTCTCTTTAGGATCGTCTGGCACTCCACTGAACATACGGCCATGTGCATATGGCCGTTAATTCAAATGATGGGTACTGACCACCAGTCAATAAAAAACTTGTTAAGAGACCACAAGGTGAGGAGTCTCCAAGCTAATCAAGACTTTTTGATGTTAATCACACTTCTCATTGGAAGAGTCCGTCTCTACTGGATAGCTTCCGGAGTGCTGATCAACTCTGGATATGTCAGGTCCCAGTAGTCAACAGTATTGCTAAGGGGGAGGAAATCCTAGCATACAGTAGTATAGGACTCGGAGTCCTCTGCATGGCCAGTGGCAGACATGTCCTTGACATAAACATCTTGTGTGCTGCAGTCCTGCAGAAGTTCCTCCGGTCTAAAGGCCAGGTGTTTCGGGTCAGCAGGAGGCCTTGTGATTTGGCACCTTCAGGAATTGCTGCACCAGTGCCTCAATGCTTTGGGAACAAAAGCTATTTTGGTTATCTCTGCAATTCTAAGGAAACCCAGGGCTTTCCAAAGTGTTTCCTGAATTAAATTGAAAGCAATCTCCTCTGGCTGAAGTCAGAAGTAAAAGTGGCTAAGGCTTTAGCACCCCCTGGGAATGGCAGGTTGACTTCCCTTGTATTTCTTCATTCAGAATATTTATGGATTGCCTTTCAAGGTGCTAGGTACTAAGGATGGAGTACCTATCCCAAGAGGCTGACTGCCTGTTACAAAGTTTCGAAAGCCTTGGCTGCCTGCTATCCAATGACTGTTTAGAGATCAATGGTTATTAGCAGAGCTTATATGAGACCTAGACATGCAGTGGTAAATAAAGAGGATGAATCGATGGACAAAGAAGAATGATCCAAGGATGCTAAACCAGAAATGGGGAGGAAGAAGGAATAGCTATATTCAAAAATGAAGACTGATCACATGTTAAACGGGTTAAAATGAGTTGCAAATAAGAGCTGGTAGCCACATCCCGCCAGTTGTTTGTTTCACCAAGTCAATGCTCTAATGTTTTAATAAATTGTTCTTTTCTAGCATCCAGCTGTTTCATTATCAATAAAGAATGAGAAAGTGTGGTTAAGCTTATCAAAACGTTAACATTTGGGACAGCTAATGTGTGTCTGCCACTAAAATTCTCTCTGGCCATAGATCTACCAACTAGCTACACTAGGTCTTTTAACAGTGACTGGCTACTAGTCTCACTGACATCATCTACAGCTTAAAGAATTCTAATATCAAAGTAAGATCAAAAGAAAAACAATCTTGAATTCTCAAAATTAAACTTAGTGGAAGCAATTATTGAGGATTATAAAGCTATATTGGTTAAATTATAATAAAACAAGCCTACAAATACACACCATTTTTAGATTTGTTCACTGAAAATGAAGATACATTACAAATTTTATTTTGTGTGTGCATGTGTGTGTGTACTGTACTGATGTGTACATGATATGCACATATTCCTGTGAGGACCAGAGGTTGAGGTCATCTGTCTTTCTTTAGTGTTCTTTTTATTTTTCTCTTTCTTCATTTCTTTCCATTTTCTTTCTTTCCTTCCCTCCTCCCTCCCTTCCTCCCTCTCTTCCTCCCTCCCTCCCTCCCTTTCTTCCTGCTTTCCTCCTTTGAGACAGTTTCTGTCACTGAACCTGGAGTTTACCAGCTCGCTAGATTAGCTGATCATCAAGATCTGTGGATCTGTCTGCCTTCAGAACTGCACACCCCACTCCCCAGTGGAGGTGTTACTGGTGCACACCACCACACCTGATGTGGGAGGTCCTTCTGTCTATGTGTTGCTCTTATTGGTTAATGAATAAAGAAACTGCCTTGGCCTGTTGATAGGGCATAACTTAGGTAGGTGGGGAAAACTGGACTGATTGCTGGGAAGAAGAATGCAGAGTCAGGGAGACGCCATGGAGCCACCAGAGATAGACGTGCTAGAACTTAGCTGGTAGGCCACGATATACAGATTAGTAGAAATGAGTTAAATTAAGATGTGAGAGTTAGCCAATGAGAGGCTAGAGCTAATGGGCCAACAGTGTTTTAATTAATGTAGTTTCTGCGTGGTTATTTCGGTTCTGGGCAGCTGGGACAAATAAGCGGTTCCTTGCAACACACATCTGGCTTTTGTGTGGTTTCAGTGGATCTGCACTCGTGGGTTCAGTGGATCTGTACTCGTGGTTTCAGTGGATCTGCACTTTTGGTTTCCATGGATCTGCACTCGTGGTTTCAGTGGATATGCACTCGTGGTTTCAGTGGATCTTCACTCTTGGCTTCAGTGGATCTTCACTCTTGGCTTCAGTGGATCTGCACTCATGGTTTCAGTGGATCTGCACTCATGGTATCAGTGGATCTACACTCAAGCTTGTGCTACAGGCTCCTTACCACTGCACCTAGCTTTCAAGATGAGGACTGACCATTACAGAATGTAAATTTAAAACGTAAAGATTAGAAAACATGATTTAAATTAAAAATCATAATTTTTCAATTATAATAAAACTGATATATAATACAATTATAATATAAGTGATATATAGAATAAAATATAAGTAAAAATGAAAAGAAACTAGAAAAGTATTAAAATTAGTTTAAAATATTTTTGGACTTTTTCCTTGAAACAGTTCCTTGTCAATTTCTAATTTCCATAAAGCAAGAAATGAAAATGAATTATAGGTTATAATCTATCAAGCCATTTTTTAAAAAAGTTTTTAACTTTTTTTGAAAAAGAAAACAAACTATCTTTTTTCATTATACATACCAATCCAAATTTCCACTCCCTCCTATCCTCCCATCCCCTCCACTTACCCCTCACCCCATTCTAATCCACTCCTCAGAGATGGTAAGGCACATTGTTTTGGGGAAGTTTCAAGGCCCTCCCTACTATATGTAGGCTGAGAAAGTTATCCATCCAAAGAGAATAGGTTCCCAAAAAGCCAGTACAAGCAGTAGAGATAAATTCTGGTGCCACTGCCATGCAACTGTCAACCACATTCAGAGAGACTAGTTTGGTCCTATGCTTGTTCCTTCCCACTCCAGCTGGTTTAGATCAGGTTTTCAGGGGATGTACCCATCATGATCTTGAACTCTTTGCTCATATGCTCATTCCTCCCACTCTTCAACTGGACTTTGACTTCAACAGTCCAGTGTTCCAATGAAGGTCTCTGCCTCTGGTTTCATCAGTTGCTGAATGAAGGTTCTATGGTGATATTTAAGATATTCATCAGTCTGACTACAGGGCAAGGCCAGTTTAGGCACCCTCTCTTCTATTGCTTAGGGTCTTAGCTGGGCTCATCCTGGATTCCTGGGAATTTCTCTAGAGCCAGGTTTCTTGCTAACCCCATAATGGCTCCCTCAATCAAAATATCTATTTCCTCGCTCTCATCTCTGTCCTTCCTCCATCTCACCTATCACATTCCCTCAAGTTTTCCTCACCTCTCGCCTTCTTCCCTCTTCTTCCCCTTCTGCCCTCCCTTCTTCCCCCACTCCCAATTTTGTCAAGTGATCTTGTCTATTTTGACTTTTCAGGTGTATCTGTATATGTTTCTCTTAGCTTCTCTAAGATCATGCTCTATAGGCTCAATATTCTTTGTTTATAACTAGTATCCACTTATGAGTGAGTATATACTATATAACCAAAAAAGTGAAAGACCTATTTGACAAGAACTTTAAGTCTTTGAAGAAAGAAATTGAAGAAGAAAATGGAAAGATCTCCCATGCTCTTGTACAGGTATAATCAACATAATAAAAATGACAATCCTATCAAAAGCAATCTATAGATTCAAAGCAATGCCCATCAAAATCCCAACACAATTCTTCACAGACCTTGAAAAAAATAATCAACTTCATATGGAAAAACAAAAAACCCAGGATAGCCAAAACACTCCTGTACAATAGCAGAACTTCCAGAGGCATCACCAACCCTGACAATAAGTTCTATTACAGAGCTACAGTAATGAAAACAGTTTGGTATTGGCACAAAAACAGAGAGGTTGACCAATGGAATCGAATCAAAGACCCGGATATTAATCCACATACCTATGAACACCTGATTTTTGACAAAGAAGCTAAAAATATACAATGGAAAAAAGAAAGCATTTTCAACAAATGGTGCTGGCATAACTGGATGTCAACATGTAGAAGAATAAAAATAGATCCGTATCTATTCCCATGCACAAAACTCAAATCCAAATGGATTAAAGACCTCAATATAAATCCAACCACACTGAACCTGATAGAAAAGAAAGTGAGAAGTAAGTAGCCTTCGATGCATGGGCACAGGAGGTCACTTCTTAAATATAACCTCAGTAGCACAGACACTGAGAGCAACAATAAATAAATAGGACCTCCTAAAGCTGAGAAGCTTCTGTAAAGCAAAGGACACAGACAATAAAACAAAAAGGCAGCCTACTGAATGGGAGAAGATCTTCACCAACCCAACATTAGACAAAGAGCTGATCTCCAAAATATATAAAGAACTCAAGAAATTAGACATAAAATTTTAAATAATCCAATTAAAAAGTGGGGTATAGAACGAAACAGAGAATTCTCAACAGAAGAATCTCAAATCACCGAAAAACACTTAAGGAAATACTCAATAGCCATCAGGAAAATGCAAATTAAAGCAACTCTGAGATACCATCTTTTACCAGTCAAAATGGCTAAGTTTAAAATCACCAATGATAGCTTATGCTGGAGAGGATGTGGAATATGGGGAACACTCATCCATTGCTGGTAGAAATGCAAACTTGTACAACCACTTTGGAAATCAGTATGGTGGTGTCTAAGAAAATTGGGAATCATCTTACCTCAGGATCCAGCAATACCACTCTTGGGCATATACCCAAAAGATGCTCAATCATACTACAAAGACATTTGTTTAACTATGTTCATAGCAGCATTATATGTAATTGCTAGAACCTGGAAACAATCTAGATGCCCCTTAACTGAAAATGGATAAAGAAAATGTGGCATATTTATACATTAGAGTACTACTCAGTGGTAAAAACAATGACATCTTGAATTCTGTATGCAAATGAATAGAACTAGAAAACACTATCCTGAGTGAGGTAACTTAGACCCAAAAAGATGAATATGGTATGTACTCACCCATCAAACCATTTTTAATAATTTTGTGTTCATGTTTTTCTTAATTAATACTTTATTTCCATTTTGTATTTAATTTTGTCACTTAATTCCTTTGGTTTTTATATTCAAGGTAATGGTTTTTACTGTTATGTGTAGTGGCCTTTTCAAATGTATTTTAGTAAATAAAGACTGCCTGAAGAGTAAAACAGTCCCACTGGTCAGCCTTACAGACCAGATTATGGTAACACACACCTTTAATCCCAATAGCCATAATGACACACACCTTTAATCCCAGTAGCCACCCTAGTTGCCATAGAAATCTGGTGGTGCACGCCTTTAATCCCAGCCCTAGAGAAGAATATAAGATAAGGTGAGACAGCTCTCAGACACAGTCTCCTTCTGAGATTCCAGGAGGCAGGATCGCCATTTCGGACTGAGGTCGAGGTAAGAGCCAGTGGCTGACTGTTTTGCTTTTCTGATCTTCAGGTTGAACCCCAATTTCTGACCCTGAGGTTTTATTAATCGTGCTTTATATTTGTACAATATAATACTAATAGTGTATGTATATACATATGTACTATATATATATAGTAGCATACTAACAAACATAAAAGAGCTTAAACAAAAGTATGCTCCTTCACAAAGTAAATAAGTAAACAAACAAACAAATAAATAAAGCCTATGTATGCAGATAGTGGAAGGTCCATAAATCATCAAAGTCCTTTAAACCAGCAGCTATCAATCTGTGTGTCAACTAAGATGTCTCGGGCTTTTGGTATAGGTATTACGGCTAAACAACTGTCAGTTTTATGGGACTTAAATTCATCATGGAAAACAGCCCCTGAACATGGCTGGGGGGGGATTTCTAGATTATGGCACACTTATGTTAGAAGGCCTGCCTTAAATGGGCCGGCTCAATTCTGTGGTGGGGGAGCATCAGATCTAATAAAAAAAAAGAGGTGTCTGACCATCAACATGCGTTGCTCTCCCCAACACTGCAGACGGCTGTCGCGTGGCCAGCTGTCTCAAGCTCCTGCTGCCAGGCCTTCCAGAAGCTTCAAGACAAAACAAGCCTTTCCTTCCTTCCGTTGCTCTCATCAGATATTTCTGTCACACCAATAGAAAGTAACTGATAGGCTGGGGAATAATCTATTGAGAGTGCAACTACAAAAATAAAAAGCTTACTACAATTTTTAAAATATACTTGCTTCTAGCAGTGTATGCTATGAGGTCTGAAGGAATGTCTATAACTTCTGTGGGCAAACTGTTGCTGTTGTGTGTATTCTAAGGTGCTTTCTGTTGCAATAATCAGACAGGAACTAGAAGGAACTTGGGGAGGAAAGGGTTTATTTCCCCATCAGGGAGGGAAGTCAAGGAAGTAACTTGATGAAGGAAACTGGAGGTCCCAACTGCAGCAGAGACCATGCAGGAATACTGCCTACTGCCTAGCTCTCCAGTTCTCTACCCAGCCAACTTTTCTATGCAGCCCAGGATCAGCTGTCCATGGGTAGCACCACCCACAGGGGCTGAACCTTTCTACATCAATTACCAATTAAGAACAAACCTTACTGCCAGGGCCACAGGCCAATATAATCAAGCACTTCCTCAACTGGGGTTCCCTTTTCCCAATGTGTCAAGTTGACAACCATCACAATATAATGTGCTTTTAGAGTTCTTGCTAGGTGGTTTGGGATACAACAAGGAATAAGTAGGTGATAATTCAGTTCTAGAATCTCCCTGCCCAGGGCTGCCTGTTACTTTTCTCATCTCCATGAATTTGGCAGATCTGTACTCTGTGGTGTAATGCCACATATCCCTTGATTCACAAATCAGCCAAATTTAAGTCTGAAGAACATACAGTTGCCTACAGAAGGCAAACAACATGAATATTTAAAATAACTAAATTGTGAGATTAAATATAACAATGCTAAGAAAAGTATGATGGTTAATATTGCCATCTTGACAGGATCTAGACTCACTGTGGAGAAAAACTCCTGGATAGATACGTGAGGGATTCCAACTAGACTAATTGATGTGGGAAGACTCATCCTAAATGTAGGGAGCACCATTCCATGCCCTAGGAGCCTGTATTGAGTAAGAAAGAGAAAATGAGTTGAGCACCAGTTTCCATTGCTCTCTGCTCCCTAATGGACATGAAATATGATTTGCTGACACTGACTTCTCCTGTCATGCCTTGCCTGTCCTGGACTGTACCCGCCCCCATGATCAACTTTTTCAGGTGTTTTGCAATGGAGATGAGAAAAAGCAACTAATGCAAAAATAAAACATATGACTTAAAATAAAATTAAAGACTGGGTGATGGTGGTACATGACTTTAATCCCAGCACACAGGGAGGCAGAGGCAGGCAGACCTCTGTTAGTTCGCGGCCAGCCTGTTCTTCAGAATGAGTTCCAGGACAGCCAGAGATACACAAAGAAACCCTGTCTCGGAAAAAAAAGGGAAGAAAAAAAAAGAAAAAGTATTGCAAAAAAAGGGAAAGAAAAAGAGAAAGTATTGCAAGACATGATGATATGAACTTAGGCTCTCTGAACTTAAGGGATGGATTGGAGGGGGATACTGAGTTATGATCATCCTTAGGTATATAGTGAGCTCCAGGCCAGCGTGAAGTCTTGACTCAAACATCAGGAAAGAGGAGACAGGGGTCACATCTATTTGTGTCCTTAAACATTTATTACACATAGAATATGCATGGACAAAGCTGTTCCAAAAGAAAGACTTAAACATGTATAAAACACCTTAGCATGCATTCCAAGTGTTGCCTGTAACAAAAAGCAATACATTTATGACCTGTTTTGTGTGAGATATTAGTATTGTGGTCATGTTATGTGAGTTCTTATAATCAGTGATTCGTAACAAATTTTATGGATGAAATAGTATGGGCTTTGGTACTTGCCTCCGAGTCATAAAAGGAGAAAGATGAAGGAGATAAGTAAAGGGCATGATGGGCCTTCACTTGGTGCTTCCTGAAACTGAGTGAGAGCATTTCATTATACGATGCTACTCACTTTTGGGTATAATTGAAAGTCTCCAGTTAAAGGATAAATTTTAAGAGGGTGTCATAATGCCTCTTGCCGGTCTGCTAAATGAACAAGGGTCAAAGTTTGATTTTAATTAGGTATTTAATGAGGAAACCAATATGATGTTTCTGTTAGTTCAAAGAAGGTCTTCACAGGATTGACCCATGAGATCAGTTACTAATGCTGAAGAAAACACAGAAGTCCAGTTTATTCTAGGAACAATGGTGGTGGTACAGTGGCAGAAGTTTCTGTTCTTCAGTATAAGAACCATTCACGTATCTACCCAGGAATCTGAGGCTGAGCATCACTTATTTGGAGAGTTCTCTAAAATGAAAGCTTATAAATGCAATGAAAGCTTCAGAAACTCACAAAAGTCACATATTCTGAGGCTTGGAAAACCAGGAAGCCCTTGGTTTTCCTTGGTGGTTGCTGTGAGATAACCCTTCTGTATGCTGTGAATATCTGTTGCTCTCATTGTTTCATAATAAAAGCTGCTTTGGCCTTTAGCAAAGCAGAGTACAGCTAGGTGGTAAAGCCAATCTGAATACAGGGAGAAAGAAGGAGGGCACTGAGAGAGATGGAGCAGCACCCAAGAAGCAAGATACCAGCAGACCAGTGGCAACATGGCAATACTTAAATTAGCAGAAATGGGTTGATTTAAACGTAAGAGCTAGTTAATAATAAGCCTGAACTATAGGGCAAACATTCTGTAATTAATTTTGAGCCTCTGCGTGATTATTTAGGAATGGCTGCAGGACGGGGCAGGACAGAGAAACCTCTGTTTATAGATGGTAGGTAGCATTAAACACCTCATCCCATTTCAAAGTCTGCCTGGCTTTTTCCCATGTGGTCTCCATACTATACTAAATAATGACCTCCAAAATGTCGGCACCTATTGCTCAGGTAATACATTGATTTATATATCAAAATACATAGTACAGTTGTGGGTCTACCAGGAACCCTGAAGCTCGGATGTTTTCCTGGACTACCCATGTGATCCTAACAGTTCTTACACTGAAGGAATATCAGTGGAAAACGACTGATGCCTATGGAATCAGTGGTTGAACTGATGCAATTGTTGCCTTTGAAAATGGATAAAAGGGGTCAAAGCCTGAAGAAGACAGACTAGAAGCATTCTTTGTGTGTGTTTGCTTTGTTTTAACTAAATTACTTGTGCGTTTGTGTGTGTGTGTGCACGTATGTGTTTCTCTGTGTGTGTTTATCTCTTTGTGTGCATGTGTCTTTCTCTTGGGTGTGTGTTCCTGTGTGTGCCTATGTACACACATGCATATGGAGGTCAGAGGTCAATCTCAGGTGTCATTTGCCAATTACTTCCTATCTTGTTTGTTGATATAGGGCCTCTCACTGTCCTAGAACTCACTAACTGGGCTAGGATGACTGGCTAGCCAACCTCAGGAACCCATCTCTTGCTGCCTTTTCAGCACCGTGACCACAAGCACACCTGGCTTTCTATGAAAAACTGAGAACCAAGCTCAGGCCCTCATGCTTGTGTGGGAAACACTTTACCTACTGAACTGTCTCCCTCATCCCAAGTCTGCAAGATTTCCTTAAAAATCTACACCTCCCCCAGAAGAGGACAGTGGCTCAGCTTAGCAACCAGTAAGCAGTGGCGTTGATGAGGGTCTCAGGCACTTTTCGAGCTTCGAGCATCATCAGCTGTTTATTTCAATGTTTTGCCTATCATCAGCAGTCTGTCTGACAGGTCAATTTGTTCTCATCTATGTATGATGGCTGCATTTTAGCGCAGTACATGAATCTTCCTTGCTAAGGGATGACTTCTCCTCACACCTCTCTTGTGACATGACATCATCCCCTCCTTTGCTGAAAGAAACGCCAACTGCAAGGAATTTTCACAGACACCTCAGTTTCCACATTTGTCTATTTCATTTGCAGAAGAAAATAGAAATATATAAGAAAAGAAACACTAGTCATCAATGAGGTCACTTGCCCCTTGACAAGACTTTATTTTTTTTAAGATTTATACCCAGTACTGAGTTCCCTAACTAACTCAAGAAACATAGGTAGCTTGTTCAGTAGACCAAACCAAACTGTCCCAACACTGTGCTGTACTGAATACCCACTGAAATAGAAGTAAGGCTCTCTGGCCCTTCAGTGTCCTTCTAGATCACTAAGCACTATTAGGCAGGAGCTGACGACCTTACTGAAAGTCATTCAGGACAGGTTCTTTTTCCAGGAAAAATGAGGTGTGAATCTTTTATTGACATTTGAGTTAGCTCCATCCAAAAAGTGATTCTGAAGCCATAAGCAGTCACAGGGCTGTGTCTTAGCAGTGGGTTGGTACCAATGATCCACCATGAGCCATATACCATCAGTAAGGCCCTAATCAAATTTCCTTGGACCTTTGATTTCCTCTCATGACCATGACATTTATCTCCCAGACTCTCTTTTCTTTTTTGATATCTCAATTTAACAAACTGTTAAGGCACACAGGAGTAATTTGTACTGGTCAAGGTCCATGTATTCGGTGTATTGGGAGCACACTGGATATACTGCAGTGACTTCTTCATGGGTACATGACACATGACTACAGTGGAAGGAGCACATGGGGGACCTCATATGATGCGCCCTGTGTAGTTTGCTAAGCCGGGGAGTGGTCACTTTATTTACACTTTGCTTTTGCATGTAATGATTTGCAAAATAAAATTTAATAAAACAATCTATGTGGTGACTCCTGCCTTTAGAATGTAGAAAAATTTCATTATGTAGAAAGTTTTTAGAATCAAAGATATTTGATAAGTAAAGTATTTAAATCTGTTTCCATGGGGTTAAAGGTTCTCAATATCAATGGCTATCTTACTAATTTATGATAATAACAAAAATAGTCATTGCTCAATTTCAAAGCTTTTTTGTTGTAGAAGGCAGGCAGGCCGCATCCCACCGCCTGGCTAGTTTATACCCGAAATAACCACACAGAAATTGTATTAATTAAATTACTGACCCATAGGGAGTTGTACTATTATGAAATGTGGCCTTGTTGTCAGAAATATGTCACTGGGAGTAGGATTTGAGCTTTCAGAAGCTCAAACCAGGCCCAGCGTCACTGTCTCTTCCTGCTGTCTGCAGACCGGATGTAGAACTGTCAGTTCTTTCTCCAGCACCATGTCTGCCTGCCACCATGCTTGCTGCCATGATGACAATGGACTAAACCTCGGAAACTGTAAGGCAGCCCCAGCTTCCCAGTATAAGAGTTTTCACAGCAATACAGTCCTAACTAAGACTAACTAAGACATAGTCCCATTTTGCTTTGCTTTGCGTCCAATCCTTTCCTGGTAGCTTTTTAACTAACAGATGTCCTCATGGCTTTTCCTCGGCCATTGTGTCAAATCTTCCCTAATGTCATAAATATAAATAAGACTCTGTGTTGATGCCAAAGAGAAATCAGTTTGCACTGGGCCTTAGATTCACAAGCATTGTACAGCTTTGAGCAATTTATTTAATGTCTGTTTTGTGATTTGTGAAGGTAAAGGGTCATCTTGCAGCTCCTCTGTAGTAAGAGGTCAGTGGGCCATATTCCTGGCACCCAGCTAGCTTAACCCCAAAAATAACCACACAGAAATTGTATTAATTAAATTACTGCCTGGCCCATTATATCTAGCCTCTTCTTGGTCAACTCTCACACCTTGATCTAACCCATTTCTATTAATCTGTGTTCACCATGAGGTCGTGGCTTACTGGGAAAGATTCAGCATGCCTGACTCGGGCGACTCCATGGCGGCTCTCTCTGCCTGCCTTCTTTCTCCCATTATTCAATTCTCTTTTTCCCAACCTATCTAAGTTCTTCCCTATCAAAAGGCCAAAGCAGTTTCTTTATTCAACCAATGAAAGCAACACAAATACAGAATGACCTCCTATACCATTTCCCCTTTTCTGTTTAAACAAAAAAGAAAGGCTTTCACTTTAACATAGTAAAATTACATATAACAAAAGTTATCAAGTAAGAACTATAGTTACCATATTTATATATACTTTATCTTTAATCATAACTAAGGAAAACTATAATTATAACTATCAATTCTTCAACTCCATCAAAGACTCCAGAAGGATATAATATTACCTAAGTAAACAAGAAGTAAGCAACTTCCAAAACTCTAGAAGTGACAGAGACATCTCACTTCCTGGATAGTCGCCCAAAGTTATTTTGTACCATTGGGGAATCCATCTTCAGTCTACAGGCCCATAGTATCCAGCAGACTCTTCCATGAAGCAGGAAATTTCAAAGACAGTTCAGTCACTTTCTTTCGTGTCCTGCAGAATGCCTCATAGACTCTTTCATGAAACAGGAACCCGCAGGACCATCTCACCTTTAGCCAAGTTTATCAGTCCTCTCTCTGCTGGTTCTTCATGTCCAGTTTATGCAAGAGTCCAGGCAAGAGCAGTTTCTTGCCCAAATGGCTAACAAACTCCATAAGGAGCCTCTTCAATGCCCATCTTCCTCTTGAAGTAGCTTGGTGCTGCCAGGAGCAGACGTGTCTCATTGACATGAAAAGCCCTAAGTTATTAAAACATTTTAAATGCCATATTCTGTAGTCTTTGAAAGATATGAAGAATGCCTATTTAACTGAAACATATCTCTATATATCTAGAAAATCTAACTAACATGACTACAAACTTGACTATTATAGAAGACTATTTATTAACATATATTTCTTAATTATATATCACATTTTTAAATGAACTACACAATCACAATATCTTAGTCAAGATCAGAAATACATATATATGTAACAAAATTGACCTTAAATTTATGTCAATAAAGCAAAATTTATACCAATGTAAATTATTCATATCTATATCATATCCCCCTTTAAATGTAAAAGAACATTTATAAACCATATTTGGGAATAAGCCCTCTCAGGTTTGACATGGAGGTAGTCGACCACATTGAGGCGCCAATCTATTGTAGAAGGCAGGTGGGCTGCATCCTGCAGCCTGGCTAGCTTACACCTGAAATAACCACATAGAAATTGTATTAATTAAATTACTGCCTGGCCCATTATATCTAGCCTCTTCTTGGTCAACTCTCACACCTTGATCTAACCCATTTCTATTAATCTGTGTTCACCATGAGGTCGTGGCTTACTGGGAAAGATTCAGCATGCCTGACTCGGGCGACTCCATGGCGGCTCTCTCTGCCTGCCTTCTTTCTCCCAGCATTCAGTTCTCTTTTCCCCACCTATCTAAGTTCTTCCCTATCAAAAGGCCAAGGCAGTTTCTTTATTCAACCAATGAAAGCAATACAAATACAGAAGGACCTATATTAGTTTACTAAAAAGTAAACACCACTTTTTTTTAATATTTCTGTATTATTTATTTTTGGATATTAACTTTCATAAGACATCAATCTTCATTCTAGTTGATGTGGAGTGCACATTCAAGTTAGAACAATTTTAGCAAAGGAATGTAAGAAGTCTGTTTTAAATATTTGCCATAATATCCAAATGTCTAAGGATGAAATAAAGCCTTGTAAATAGTAACTGTTTGGAAATAGTAAGAATCGATAGAAGAGGCTGTGCTAAGATGTCCAAGTTTCATGTGATACATAAGCATCAAGACCAGTTGAGTGTCTCATCATCACCCTCTGGTCACCTGTCACTGCTCTCACTTGACCTACCAGTGAAGTTATAAAACCAAAATGTGAAAGAATATTAAGAGATATAAAGCAAAAAAGGCCACCATTCAATCATGAAGAGCATGTCAAATAAAAATAAAATGTAGGTCTTAAAGAAAACAACGATATGTAGCATCTGATTTCAACAAAAAGAAGGATTGTTGTAAGAGGGCCACTTGCTCAGCCCCGAAATAACCACACAGAAACTATATTAATTAAATTAATGCTTGATCCATTAGCTCTAGCTTCTTATTGGCTAACTCTTATATAGTAATTTAACCCATCTCCATTAATCTGTGTATTGCCACATGGTTGTGTCTTACTGGGTAAAGTTCTGGCTGTCTCTGGTGGGGCTACATGGCTTCTCTTTGACTCTGCCTTATTCCTCCTAGAATTCAGTTCACTTTTTCCCACCAAACTCTGTTCTATCCTATCACAGGCTCAAGAGAGTTTCTTTATTAACCAATGGTATTCCCAGCATACAGAGGGGAATCCTACATCAAAGGATATTCTTCTCAGTATTCAGAAAATGAATTTCAAAAGATTCAATATGTCAAAGATTTCATAAATGTAGGTTACAGAGCTAAAATGTGACACCATTCCATCATGCTCTCACACAGAGCAGTCAGGGTTCAATTCTACTATTTGGAAAATTTAGTTTGCTAATGCTTCTGACTGGTTATTTCCTGTTTGTAACATTTCTACAATTTTTATGTGCAATATAAAATAATTATGGTTTGCTATTTCAAACACATTCATTTTTACATGTTGCTTACATTATATTTAAGCAGTAGAGATATGAATACGTAAATATGTACTAAACACCTAATATTTTATCAATAACTGATTTCATTTATAATAGGATAAATGTCTCATAATTTTTCTTATATATTTCTTGTTCCTCTCATACAAATATTAGAGAATATTCATATATCCAAGTGATAGAAAGCTGTCAACTAAAAAAAGTTCCTTATACATATTCAAAACACTCATTAGTTGCTTATACAGTCACACAAGTCTCATCTAAACTGACTAATTAACTCTACTCAATGTGGACTGTTGAGGCTTCAGGCCAAAAGACAGGTCATATTTGCAGTGAATAGTTTATCATTTGATGTGATTATTTGGATATCTGTACATTTTCAAATCTAATATTATATTCAAAGTAGAAAATGTCCATCTTACAGACACAAGTCACATAATTATTCCAAAGTCTTCCTCAAGGGAAATAATTTGTTATAATTTGTTTCCATCCTTCCTTCTTTTCTTTCTTCTTTCCTTTCTTCCTTTCTTTTTTTTTCCATACATTGTTTTGTTTTATTTTTTCCATTCAAAAACATAATTAAAGAAATAAAATTTTTACCTTTCTTCCCCTTCTCCCGGTCCCCTCCCACTACCTCCCCACCCCTCCTCCCTCCCCCTTCTTCCTTGAAAGAGGGCATGGTGCCCTGCCCTGTTGGAAGTCCAAGGCCCACCCCCATCCCTC
>PVIU01017709.1:0-41152 GCA_004026605.1 Ondatra zibethicus
ACTACCCAACCCTCTTATGCCTACAATGAGAAGATTGGTTCAGAATGTGATTGCACATCACTTTGCTATGGCTAGTCCATGTCAGAAGAAAAATAGAGCTGGGTCTTCTGATAGCGTCTATGAGACTTTTTCTTCAGCAGGAGGCTGCCATTTTCTACCTGAGACAGGCAGAGCCAGGAGACCAGGAAAGAATAACAGAGAAGATTATAAATCTTTTTATTGGGGAGTCCTCAAAAACTTTCTGAGGGAACTTGCTCCCATGCACAAGAATAGATTTTGTGATTTTATTTTGGCAAAACAAATATTCTTTGTAATGTTTTCTTTCAGCTTTAGATTCCGTCCAGTGAACACATTACCGTTGCTCATTAATTATATTTTCTGTACATTTTGGAACCCAGAGAAAATAACAAAGTTCCAAAAGTCTTAAAACAGAGGGGAAATGGTCATGTTTCATAACTCTTTGAGGAACTAACTCCTGTTGAGTTATGTAAGAGGATAATGAAATCCATATTGTAGGCCCTCTGAACTCATAATACCACCTTTTGTAGATGTGCAAATTACCTCCTTTTAAAAAATGAATTTCATCACTGATGATATCCATCATTTTATATAGGACAGACAGATGTTTTGACACATAACAGGCATTCACTCAAACACATCAGTAAAAAAAGTGTGTTAAGAGTCAATTTTCATTCAATGCTGTTTCTGTGAAGTTAACATAAACCAAATGATTTCTCACGCTTTGTGTTTACCTGGCTTCTCTGCATAGAAGTTTACCCTTTACCTATAATAAAAGCCTGAATGTAAAAGCCCATCAAAAACAGGGTTAGGCAAGTGGAGGGGTTTAATTTAAATGTCCCTGTTCTCATCTGTAATTTCCCCATCCTGACAAAGTGATATGTTCAATAAGAACTGGCTCAAAAAATGAAAATAAAAATTTAAAGCCACTGTGATGCTGGTATCCCAGGTGCTCCACATCCAGACACTGCTGAAATATTTACAAATATCTTTTGGAGGTGTGCATAAGCAGCAGCACACCTCTGCAAATACCGGTGACAGGGGCTGAGCTGTGAAGGAAAACGGGGTGGCCAGGCATGCAGCAGAGAAAAAGAGCACAACCCAATTCCCATTACTTAATAGAACATTGTGAGGCCAGAGCCTCGTGGGAGCCAATCGCCAGCTGACAAAATTAGATTCTGAATCATGCTTTGTAATTCTTTCTAATGCCAGCCAGAGATGAGAGGCCTGCCTGGGAACAAGTCACTCCCAGGATCTGCCCCCCCACCCAGCATTCCTTATCAGTCCCTAGCCAGCTGCCAATTCTTAAGGGTGCTGGTCAGAGCATTTCATTCTCAAGGTTGTGCATTAATATTCAAATTCCTTCTTATCCATAGACTGGGAGTTAAGCCTGAACTTTTATTTTCCATCCCCGCCCTCTTTCCTGCGTGAATTTCCTTCCATAGATTTTACCCAGAACTCTTTGAATTGAGTAGAAATTAAAAAGAGTCATTTATCAAAAGTGTCCTCAGTCAGTTCTTCTGCAGCGCAGGCATGTTTTTCAGATCAATGCTCCTGATTCTCAACCACAAAACACATCTTATTTTACATTCTTGAAAATATATTTGCACCCAGCAAGCTTTCCCCCCTTGAGCTGATGTTTCCAGTTGTTGGCACATCAAATGGAATTTCTCACAGTAGAAACAGTTATCAGAATGCAGCCAGATGCCTCATGCTGCATAGGATGGCTTTAGCTTTCACATGGCTGCCTTGAAGAATATAAAGATTAGGGGATTTACCAAGAGAATTTTCTCAAAAGATGTCTCCAACAAAAACATACCTGTATGCTTCTTTAGAACCACACAACTGAAAAAGAAAATGTGCATTATGAGAGATAGGAAATAAGTCTGTGTTATTTCTTGGCAGACAGCATTGTAGCCTCAACTATCAGACTAACTGAATGGAAGCATAATGAGGTTTTAGTTTGTTCTTAATTAACACTAGTGCTTCTTCACTGTGGGAAGCTTCTCAGTGGCTCACTTCTATTTGCAATCATCAGACAAGTCACACAAGCCCAACAGGGAAGGTCTTTGACTGATGATGGTGAATGCATTTCTGAAGTAAACTGTAGACAATACTCAAAAGGACACAAAGCTGTAAGGAAAATGACTGATCACGTGAACTATTTTGTTGTAGTCAGGGGGATGATTTTCTGAATTTACACCTAGATGATTCATTAGTTTTATGGCTTTTAGTAAGTTATTTAAACTTCTCACAAATCAGTTTGTTCACCTAGACAACATATAGTTCAAATGATATTGAGAGACTTTACAAAAGATATATGCATAAAAGTTCCACCACATTACCCACAATACAGCAGGTTAAAATTAAATAAACTTTATCTCGTTAGCTATTTTGATATGGAAGATAAAATTATTTTTCAGAAAACTATGTTTGACCAGACACTAGGGTTACAGCAGCTCTTACACGTATTACAAAGTCAAAAAGCTGCATCTTCTATTTACCCACACATGTCTTTCAATGGAGCCTTTTCCTTGCTCAATGGCTGAAACCCATACAACCACATCCTTTGGGAAACAGAACTAGACCTCACTATGGCCTACTGTGACAACAAATTCATTCTTAGTTTCCTACCTTTTTAATCAAAACTTACATGACATATGTGCCAGAGACTCAAGACATGTTCTTTTCAGGTAAATATAAAATAAGCCAGGAAAGAGTAACAGCAAAGACCAAAGGCTATATTATTATTCCTCATGAATGGTAGATGCTACATTTAATATCTTTTAGGAGGTTCTGCCTCAATTGTGTATACTAGAGAGTAACTAGAAACTTAAGTCCTTGGATCATCTCTTAGAATGAGACCTGAATTTCATACCCATAATAGCAAACTATGGGAAATATAAACCCATTCTTCATCCATCTCATTTGTGTGATACTAACCTGAAACCTTCCATTTTGAAGAATTAAAACAAATGTGCAAACCTAATGGTCTAAAGCAGAAGGAACAGAATTGTCTCACTTTTATTAAATATAATCCTTCTGTAATTTGATGAATGACAACTTAAAATTGTCCTACAATTATTAAAGAATTAAAGCCAAAAAATTCTTTGCTTTTCCCATTCTGCCTATTTCTTTGTGTTATATATACTTCTATCCTGTAGTCGTCTTAAGCTAATGTACCACTTTTTTCTCAGTTCAGCTGCCTTGATAAAAGAATTCTCTTTCTGGGTCCTAGAAAACCCTCACTCCCTGTTATTCTGACCTAGAGAATGACTCTGCTGATTTTAACAATAAGTTGTGACAACTACCATTCAGAGTTCTCTTATGCCCCACTATATTTTTGCAAATATTTACTTTGGTAACGGCCCTTTCTTTAATTGCCCTGCTCTGTCACCTGTTTGCTGATTGATAACATGAATGACAGTAACTACCACTAAAAACCTGAAAGATTTAACCTTAAGTTGCCCATGTATGAAGTGAGGAAATGGGACAAGGGACATCCAGAGCTTACCAATCATTAGCTTTCAAGTAGACTGCAGAGCATGGCATTGAGGAGGAAGCTTTGTATGATCTACCACTGTGCCAACACTAGTGAGTATGAGAACTGTACATTCTCTTCCCTTCATGAACTCCTACAGGATAAATATGGGAAATGAAATTTAAAATTATACATAGAGTTGTATAATTTTGTATGTAAAATTGTACATAGAGTTAAGGACATATAAGGAATCTGAAAACTCTTATCATAGATATGAAGGGGTCCTTTAACTTCTTTGGTCACAAAGCAGATATGACTGAGGGTTAGAAGGAATGAAGTGCTCCCTTGCCTTTTAAATGTTTAACCCAACAAACCATCCATGCTAAGACAATGACAATATTGAATTAAAATCCTGAGTCATGGTGTAAGAACATTTTGTAAGTTAGATATAGATAAAGCTACAACTCTTGATATTTCCAATTCCATTGAGTTTCCAAACCCCTCAAAACAAACAAACAAACAAAAAACAATGAAAAATCAGTAAATGAATAAACCAAAATATCTACCATATTCCGGAAAATATCACAGAGGTATTCAACTACCAAATCATCTGAAATGCAGAGATAATACCTTCTAATACAAATGCTTAATTTATATCTGATAAATGGATGATAGTCAGGAATAATAGACCATTAAGTAAAAGGTTGGAAAAAACATAAATTATCAAACAGTGAATATCCTTTGCAGTAATATGACATGAAGTCTAATACCTGGTATGTAATATTGATCTAGTAAATATCTTCTTTCATTTCCTACCAAGAAAGGAATCTCTTGTTCCCAGACTAAGAAAACACTCACATTCTTCAAAATGAGGATCAAAATTCTTCAACTGATGGCTACTGATCTCAATGAGAGAAACAATATTTGGGAAATTTTTTGGGCTTTTGAAGGCAAAATATTGAACATTCAAATGTGATGTGTTGAACCATTTACTCACATAGCCCATTCTCAATAGACTCAAGCTACTAGGAAAAATTCCAAGTAATTAAGGCTTTAGATAAGCTTCCTTATTACTTGGACCGATTCCCCAGTAGATAGTTGATTAACCCATAGAAGAGTTGCTGAGTCTAAGGGAACTGGACTGAAGAAATGCTTTTTTGTTCTGATAGCCAGATTCTACTTAAATGTTGCTGTTAGATCATAGGTAGGTACAAATAGAAAACTGACACAAAAGTTATGATTTTTCTCCCCAAAACATACCTGTGTACTGTCATGCGAGGTGTGGTCCACATCAAAAACAAATGCAAATAATCTAAAAGTCCACTATTTCCCAGGAGAATCCAGCCTGAAGCCTATTGGCACCTTGTGCAAGAAATACAACCTCAAAGGAATACACATATATTCAGGATGTTGACTTGCTTTGACTATTTTGCAGAACTGCCCACACCAGCAATTATGGAATTGCTATGCAACATATCTGTTGCTAATGTGGGATTCCCCTCTGTATGCTATGAATATGTTTTATTATCATTGGTTAATAAAGAAGCTGCTTTGACCTATGGCAGGGCAGAATATAGCAAGGCTGGAAGAGATATATAGGGAGAGTTGGCAGAGTCAAAGAGAGCTATGTAGCTACTAGAAGTAGAAAGATGCCAGAACCCTGGAGCCTTACTGGTAGGCCACAGCCTCATAGTGATACACAGATTAATAGAAATGGGTTAATTTAAGATATGAGTTAGCCAAGAATATGCCTAAGCTATTGGTCAAGTATTAATTTTATTAATGTAGTTTCTGTGTGATTATTCAGGTCTGGGCGGCCGGGAATAAAAGAGCAGTGTCCGTTTATATGTTGCCATGACATTGTGAAAAACACTGCCTTCAATGAGGACATTCATCTTGCAGCAAGGATCAGAGGACAATGTGTTCACTCCCATGGAGTCACCATATCCTGTCACACAGAAGTAGTTGACTTAATGAAAGCTATACTATAGATGAAATATGTCTTTGGTCAACACATTTTATATTTTATTTAAACAGTTCTAATATCCAATAACTCAGTTGAAAAAGTTTGCTTCTCATTTCCACAACCTAAGGCTCAGTATCCTTAGAAGTCTCACTGTTCATAGAGAATGCATCCAAGAAACAGAATGCAATGAATTATCAACAGAAACTGTATGCTGGTCAGTTGATTTTTGTATTAATGAGTCAACAAGCAGAAACTGGAGCCCCAAAATATCCAGGGTGATTGATTACACCTAATCACCTGGAATAAAATGAGATGTTACTATACAGTGGGTACAATAGGACTGCATACTCATCTACTGGAGCACATGATAGCATCTCTCTGACCTTACATCGCTAACCAATGAAAAATTGTGACAACCTTTAGAAGACAAAACAACTGCGGGTCTATCTACACTCACACAGTAAAGTTTGGGGTCGTCCTATGTGACAAAGAAAACTAAAGTATGCTGTCAGCCAAGTGTAAGATCCCAGTAGGGATCTGTAGAAGGCAATTATGATTACAAATCTCAGTACATGACTGGAAACAGAAGCAAAAACTGTCCTATCTGTGCTGTCTAATATAGGTATTTTCCATCCATCCATGTTTTCTGCTTGATTTGTTTTTTTCATACAGTATATTTTGATCATACTTCCCCCAAATTTTTCCAGATCCTTTCTCTCTCTCTCTATGAACCTAACTTTATGTTTTCTCTCTCTAAAACCACTTCCACCAGGCAGAATAGGCAGAGGCAAGTGGCTCTCTGTAAGTTCAAGGCCTAGTCTTCAGAGAGAGAGAGTTCAGGACTGTCAGGGCTATACAGAGAAACTCTGTCTCTTAAAAAAATAATCCACCAAGAAAAAACCAAAAAGATATTAAAACAAAGAATCAATAAGTCAAAAAATGCCAAAAAAAACAGAATTAAAAGCCCACACAAAAACAAACAAAGAAGAGCATAAATCCTGGAGTTTGTTTGAGCATGGAGCCTGCCCTAAAGTGTGAAAAGCACATGCTTTTCACCCAAATGGAAGAAAAAGGGGGAAAAGAGGAAAGAGAAAGCTGACCATTGAGCAAACATCATGATTCTCTTGCCTCTGGCTCCTGCTTGGTTTGGTCAAGGGGTCTGACTGACTGAAGTTAGGATGGAAGGAGAGAATGGTTGTGAAGTCATCTTAGATGGCTGTGTCCCTCATCATCTCCAGGGAACTTCTCTACAAACCTTTGTCCTTCTGCCAGTCTTCTCTGACCCTTTGAATATAAGGAGTGTAAGAGTGACTCACCCTGGATTACTACAATATCTCTTGTGTTTCCTCTGCATTCCACCCACACTTTGTAATTAACTTTATATTAAAAAAATAAACTTCAGTTCTCAAAAATTTTAATGTGCCACATGATTGCTATTGGGACCTTGGTCTTCTTCCTAGTCTCATCTTTATTCTCCCAATCAGAATTATTGCAATTGGTTCATAACTATTTTCATTTCTATTGTCCCTATCTACATACAGTCCAATTTCAACACTGCAATTGTAGTGATTGCTTTAAATCATCGATAATAACAGCAGTATGCTATTACAGCACTTCCAAAAGCTGCTTCTTCCTTTCAGAGTAAAAGTCAAAGTTCGCTCAAGAATGAACACAACCTGCTTGCCCCCACCACCTGCTCTTGTTGAGTTATTTTCCTCTGCTTTGTCAATAGTTCTGCATTGTGCCAGTTGCTTCTTTGTGAATATTTTCTCCCTTACCTTCCACAAGCCCTCACCCAAATGTCTTCTCTGGGTGTTCCCTTGACCCTGATATCTGAAATTGTAATCCTTCTCCCACAGAACCTATTGTCCCTTCCTACTTAGTTTTTCTCATCTAAGCTCTATCTTCTGTGTTTATCCTATTTGTCGTGTTTCCTCTTTCCCTCCTTTCAGACTGAAAATACTAAAGTTCAAAGATCTCTGTTTACAACCACAGCCTAACATTCAGAGCTGAGCTTCTCACATATTTGGTACCCAATCAATACTAATTGAATTGATTTTTCATTTACAGTAAAAGTTAATGCTTTGGGGGGAGGCAATACTGGTTTAAACCTGACCAGTCATTTAAATTATCAAATATCTTACTTTTCAGCTAGGTAAACATACCCACATACATACACACCCACACACCAACAAGCCCCCCACACACAAGTGCTTATCACTTTTTAAAAGTAAAATAGGGGCTGAAGATATGGTTTAGTGGTTAAAGTGTTTACTGTCTTTGCAGAAGTCTTTGTTTCAGTTCCCAGAACCCACACTGTGTCTTTATACTCAGAGGAAAACCATGAAGTAAATGTGTCGGTCTATCAAACACCTCCAGGAATTATAATACATCATCATCAAAAGTAGCTGATTTACACCTTCAGCATTAACACTATTGTCTGAATACATTATTTTGCTGTTTACTGTCTTTCAAGTAATGTGATGCAATGAACAATGACAAGAGAGTGATGCAGAGTTTCACTGTCCTTGTTCAACTAAGATATTTTATTCACCAAGAAACATTTAGAATAATAAAATGACTACAGTGCATATTGGACTATTCACCTGTCACACTAAGATTGGGAAAGTTGAATTATTAGGGCTCTAAAGGAGTATTTCTGTTTAGAAAATAAAAATATAGTCTTATTTACCAGAAGCACATCAAGGCACAAATCAGGAATTTTGTCATTATAATAGAAAGTGCTAATTTCTGAGACACTGTATAATTTAGGTATAAATGATAGCAGACGTCCAGTTAAAATTGTACCCATCAGAACCAAACATTATTGGGCAAAAGATCAGTGAAATGATTCCTAATGATTTTTTTGCTGTACTCATAGATCGTGTGTTGTCCAGTCGCCATCAGAGAGGCCTCCTCTAGCAGCAGATGGGAGTGGGTGCAGAGAAACACAGCCAGAAACTGTGCAGAAAGAAAGTCTAAATTGGAGGTCTCCATAGGACTCCCCCTCCCCTTGGAGCCCTGCGGAGGAAGGTCAGGGAAGATGGTAGGAATCAGAAGGAATGAAGGATACCTGGAAAAACTGGCCCACCAAATCAACTAAGCAGGGCTCCCATGGGCTCACAGAGATTGAAGCAGGAAACATGGGGCCTGCATGGGTCTGCACCAGGTCCTCTGCATATATGTTACAGCTGGTAGCTTGGTGTTTTTGTGGGACTCCTAACGGTGGCAGGAGGCATTTCTCTCTTTTGCCTACTCTTGGAACTCTTTCCTGCCTATTATGTTGCCTTGTCCAGCCTTGATAGGAAGGCTTTTGCCATGTCTTTTGTATCTTATTTTGTCCTGTTTGGCGGTTGTTTCTTGGAGGCTTGCTCTTTTCTGAAGAGGAAATATATGGGGAGCGGATCTGGGGAAGAGGAAATGTGGGAGGGAGCAGAAGGGAGGGGGGAGAGTGAAGGGAGGGGGAATGTGGTCAGGATGTATTGTATGAAAGAATAATCTATTCTCAATAAAACTTAAAAGTAACTATAATTTAAAAATTAAACGTTAAAAATAAAACCAAAGGGGGGGTGGTGGTAGCACTCATCTTTAATTGTAGCACTTGAGGGGCAGAGGCAGGTGGATCTCTATAAGTTCAAGACCAGCCTTAACTGCAAAGCAAGTTCAAGGATAGCCAGGGATGTTGCACAGAGAAAACCTTTCTCACAAAATACAAAAAACAAAAACCAAGATAGGTAGATAGATAGATAGATAGATAGATAGATAGATAGATAGATAGATAGATAGATAGATATAGAGAGATAGAGAGATAGATGATAGATAGATAGATAAAAATAAGAAAATTAAGTTGTACCTGACACCCATGAAATGTTCTTTCAATTGAATAAAATTCAATTTTATGATTCAAAAATGATGATTTTGCATAGACTAGCTTTCATAAGTCAAGAATCCATGAATTCCTTGCTTTCACCCCGAGATCACCATGAAACTGCACAGATTTCTGAGATGCTTCCATGAAGGACATCAACATCAAACAGAGCAGTGCTGTTGAAGGCACACTGGATGCTCACTTTGCTATAGCAGCAATGATGGCCTTCAGAGCTACTTGTGCAGCTTGAGTGTGAAATACCACGATGACAGGCCAAGGCACAGAGCCATCGTCAGTGATCAGGTCAGGTCTCCCCAGCCTTAATCATGTCACCACCGATCATCAGTCACTCTATTACAAAGCCATCTACAGAGCTTCCGAAACACAGGGGATGACTCTGCCTTTTTATGCACATTCTCAATATGATTGTAAATTTGTGAATTCTACATTTGCCTTTCTATATACTAGCAAACCAATTCCTTTATGGCCCTCTCTTTGTAGCAAAATTTCAAAATGCTAACACAGAGGGAGGTGAGTGTGTGTGTGTGTGTGTGTGTGTGTGTGTGTGTGTTAGGGTGACTTTGCAGAAGATTTTATTGTGAACTTTATCCAGATACGCTAGAGAAGAAGAAGAAGCAATACTTCCATTAAAAACCAAAGATAATGGTTAGATGACGAGAAACTCCGTCTGAAAATAACTCTGGTGATAAAGCAGTGCCTGGCCATCCTCCAGAAGCTGGGTAAAGTGGTTTCCTAGCTCAGCCCCACTGAAGGCCCTGCCTTATGTTTAGATGTTAGTTATTACCCTGGTTCCTAAGATCCAAAGTACAGAACCTAATATTTATATTTTATTTACTATCAATATTTGGTTCAAAGGTCTTTTTAACTTTCTCATTTAAAAATTCTCAAAGGATTTCAGAGGTTATTAAATGGCCCTTTAAAATGGCACTTTTATTAGGTTCATGGAAAGAAATTAGAAACAGATGGGTTAATTTTTTCCCTTCAAATATATATGGTTTAAAAGTATTCTGCAGGGCTAGCTTATGTAAAGCAGCTATATAGTATGTGTAAGAGTTTGGATTTGCTCTCCCACATAAACACACACATATACACACAACCAGAGACATATATTCACACATGCACAAAGAAACATATACACCCATATACATACATGCACACATACATACAAACATATATTCATACACATACATGCATGCATATACATATACGCACATACATAGACACATATTCACAGACAAACATAAACACACATGCACACACCCACAAAGCTAAATCAATGCCTGCTTGTAGCAATTAATTTTTCTCTCATAGAATAGTTTATAAAAGAAGCAAAGAAAATGCTAGTCATTAGCAAATAAATAAAAATTTAAATCAAATATCTTGTGTATACTATATAGTAGTCATTGGAAGTAAACATAGATTTGATATAAACCCACTGAGCTACAGGATCAGTGTAGACAGTGACAATTTTAATTAAAAAATTTAAAACATAGATGCAAGTTCAAAATGTATTCATCTTCTAACACACAAGCATCAGAAGCAAATAAAAAATGCTTAATACAATTCTTGGTGTGCAATTGCTTGTTACTTCAAATTAAGGAAACCATTAGCATAACATGGGGAAGTTATTAATATGAAGAGATAAAAACCGATGCATAAGCAGGTAATTTTGTACAAGAACTATCATGTCTTTCATTATTACCAAACCAACTAAGGTGAACAAGGTGTTTCTGTGTGTGTCTACTCCTAAATCATCTGAATGCTGGTCTCACCAATCTAACTATATTGAGGAGTTCTTAGGAACTACAAAAAAAAATTGAAATCTGGAAGCACTGGTGGGAAAAATAAATAAACCCGAGGCTAGTTAAATTTAACACAGTTTGTTTGTGCAAGAATAGTTCTCAAATGGTACAGAATTCCAAAACACAGAGGCCTCACAATGCTGGCCTCCAACATGGTAATCTGTATTTATAACCAGAAAACAGGAAATGATGTGCTGAGATTATCTGTTGGTACGGTTGCATGTTTGGGTTATGTGAGCCTATTTTGGCAGGCTTCTGCCTAGTATTAACTGAGGGTTAGCAGCTATAATTACCTGGCTTTCAGTTGCTTGACTTCAAGGGTAAATGCTCTTAGCTAGTTTACAATTTGTTTATACATCTAGATAGGATACAATACAGTATACTTGGAGGTCACTTGGGACCAAACTTTATTACCCAATTACAACATAAAATTAGACAAAATTAACTCATTTCCACAACATTTCAAGCAGTAGTCCCAAACTTTGGTGAGTAATAAAATAACCCAAAGATCTAGCAGTCCAGACTCCTCACAGTAGGATGAGGTTTGGTTCATTGTCTGAGAATCACTGAAGATATTGAATCCTACACTGAAATTGTCCATAATTTATCTATTTTATGCTGTATATAGAAATTTATCTATTTCTTTTAAATTTTCCAGTTTAGTTACATGGAAAAAATTGAAATATATTCTTGTGATTTTTTTCTGGATTTCTTTGGCACCTGTTTTAATGCTTCCATTTTCATTTCTAATTATATTGATTTGGATCTTTCCCCTTTGTTTAATTGTGTAAGGATTTGTCAATCACTTTATCTTTTCAAAGAACCAACTTTTTGTTTCATCATTTTCTTGGTTCATTCATTGCTTGTTTGTATTTCATTAATCTCTGCCCTAATTTGATTATTTCTTCCTATCTACTGCTTTGGGTTTCAGTTTGTTCTTATTTTGCCAAGGCCATCAGATATATCATTAATTTCTTAATGTGAGATTTCTCATTTTTTTTCCAGTGTAGTAACATAACAGCATAAGCATTCCTATTAGAACTGCATTCTATTTTGGTCTTGTCTGTTTGGTCTTCCGAAGGCCTCCTGTGGCTGGATAGGTATCCTTTTCAATTTGGGTTATTTTCTTATATTTTCTTGTATTTCTTATGTTAAAGTTTTAATTTAACTTCACTATGCCTAAAATTTAAAGGTTATTTTTTTAAATGATATCCCACAATTCTCTCTTGCTTCAGTTTTCAATTTACTGTTGACCTTTTTTAAGGGATCCAGTTCCCCTACTTTGTCTTCTAGGCCTGACAGACTATTTTCTATCTAATCCATTCTGTTGATGAAGATTTCTGTTGAGTGTGTATTATTTGTTTATTTGTTTGTTTATAGTTTTTAAGACAGGGTATCTCTGTGTATCCCTGGCTCTCTTGGAACTCGTTCTGTAGACCAGGTTGACCTCAAATTCAAAGATCATCCTGCCTCTGCCTCCCAAGTGTTGGTATTCTAATACTTGTACCACCACCATCAATCAAAACTCTGCTGTGCTTTTAATTTGGCTTATTAAGTTTTTTCTTTTTTTATTTCTATCATAATTTCAGTTTGAGTTTTCTTCAGCAGTTTTATTTATTTATTGAATTCTATTTCCACATCTTGGGTTAATTTTTTCTCTTCATTCAGCTCTTTGCTTTTGTTCTCTTTAAGTATATTCATATCTACTTTGAGTTATTTAAATAGAGTTATATTAACTCTTTTGGGTTGTTTATCTGGAAGTTCTTCCAGGCCATGCTCATTCATTATGAGTCATTGCTATAGGATTAGTCATTTGTCAGGAAAGGGGCATGTTGTCCTGGATATTTTGTTGTTGTTATTGTTACTTTTCTGTGCCATGACTTGCCTGTCTGAAAAGCTCCATTGGCTTGCTTCTTTCTTTTTGTTTAAATCACTTTTCTTCTCTCAGTGAAGACGTGTTCAACGTTCAGGAGAGGACAAAGCTGTAAGAGTTTTGACACGATATTTTTCTCTGTGTGGCTGGTATTGAGAGCTATAGATTTTAGCCATAATCTTATTTTATGAGTTCACTACTCTCTATATTGACAGTCACTACTGAAGATCAACACACACACATAGCTAGCCCTTCTTTAATTATCTTTTCTAAACCTGAAGTGAATTGACCTGTGTTACCATAAACATCAGTGAACATCCGTAACTGGGGATGTCATAGGCCCTATGAGAAAACCTACTGCTTCTGTTTTACTAAATGTTCTTGCTGTCAAATTTCCCTTAAAATATCATGTTTGTACCCATAGATTTTATTGCTGTCTATTTTGGTCAGATCAAACTTATTTTATGGTGGTTAATGCACAGATTCATAACTGGCCAAAATTTCAAGAATAAGAAATTAAGAATGCTTTGTGGTGATTGAATCAACCATATTAACCACAATTCATCTAAGCCTCAAAGAAACCATGACAGAAAGGTGGAAAGAACCCAAGATCTGGCAGATGAGGAAGAAGGCCATGAAATGTTGACTTCAGAACATGACACATCCAATGAACACATTAACTCAAATCTAACAAGCCTGTCAAAATTTCAACCTGGATGAGTGAGAGGCCCCTGAAGTCTTCCATTAGAGGTATAGATGTTGGTAATTGATAGCTGATGAGAAGGGATAATCCCACTCTTTGGGGGCCAGGACCACTCGTAGGCTGTTGGTACCCTGATGAATCATGTATGGACAGTGCTAATTGACTCAGATATTATTAACAATAAAAAAGGAAAGCCTAAAGTTACATAGGAGGGAAATGGGGACTGCTGGACGGAGATGGAAAGAGGTAGGGGTGCAAGAATATGATTATAATACACACATGTATGGCAATTTTAAAGAACAATTCTTTAAACAATTCTTTTACAAAATATAGAAGGGAAAGATGTTTAGGTGGTTAAAATGCTGCTGGGAAACTGTGAGTACTGATCCCAGAACCCAGGGAAAAGTCTGGTTGATAGGATAGCCTGCCTATAATCCAAGCCTAGAAAGATGAAGACAAGGTCCTTCAGAACAAGTAGGTTAACAAAATGAGTCATACTGATGATCTTCTCTGGTTTTGACTCAGAGGTCCTGCTTAAATGAATAAGGTGGAAGAGTGATAAAAGATGATTTCCGACATCAATTTTAAACATTCGCATGCACACATGTACACATGAGCACATACACATGTGCACATCCACACACATACATGCCCTCAGACACATATAAGATATGCACACTATATACACACACATGAAAATGAAATGAATAGAAAAATATCAATTTACTGTCTGTCACAGTAAAGGGCAGGCAGTGCTTATAAGAATTTAGCATATGGTTAAGGCAGTAGCATTCAGGAAATTATGAGCTGTAAGCAAATGAGCTGAGGGAACTGGCTTTGGGGATTAGAACATGTCAATTTAGAGCCAGATTTAGTCCATTATCTCTAAAATAGATTGCAGACATATCTTTAAAAATTAAAGGAAGTTAAATATCAAAATAATAGAAAATATAGAGATATAAGTGAATAAATTTGCCATAAAAATTGTAACAGGGAGGAGAAATGCCTCAGTTATTAGAGCTTTTTCTGAACAGCCAAGAGAATCTGAATTTGGATCCCAAAACCCACATAAGAAATTGGAGTGAGGGTGCCTAAATTCCAGCATTCTAGAATGCTGGATGATAGAGAAGGATTTCTGTGACATGCCATCTGCCAGACCAGCAAAATACCAGAACAAAACAAAAACAAACAAACAAACAAAATACCAACTAAAGTTCCAGTTTCAGGCTTCTCAATTGTTAGTTTACAGAAGAATTTCACAGAGGACTTCAAAAATATGGACTGTGACATTCTGAATGTCCAAGATGATAAATTTGCAGGGACCTTGGGATCCTGTGCTTCCAGCAAGCTCCCAGATGTGTGAACCACTTTCAGAAGAGCATGGTGCTGCAGAATCTTCAGTTACTATGACAGTGAAGCATTAGAAACTGTCAGATTGGTTTTCCAATCCCAGTGGATTTATTCTACCCATTCATTACATCAGCATCCTTTTTCAAATATCTCCACTTTTATTCGTAGTTCCTCCCTGGGATTCCATGTCTTATGCTTGCAACTAAGTACTTTCACTTAAACCCTTGGAATATGCTCCTTTTGGAGTCTAGCCATACTTATTGTAGAACTCAGGTTTTGTTTCTTTCCCTCCTCAGTTTTATGCTGCGTACACACTGGCTTACATCCACATCCTGACAACTAACAGCTGACTTAACTTCTGTTCTCTCGCACAGGTTATCCCCCTCTTCTCTACTTGATGCATTTGCTGTTCACCCTTCAAACGTCAGCTCAAATACTAGTCTTTGTTAAGAAAAATCCTCTCTAACTTTTCCAAGAATGTTTTAGATGACATATGGTATCCATGATATCTAAGCCTATTTGTTTACATATCAATCCCATTAAAATTCATCACAGGACCATTTCACATGCAAGGTTCAAGAATAGGCTTGTCGCCAAGTGGTGGTGGTGCATGCCTTTAATCCCAGCACTCTGGAGGCAGAGGCAGGTGGATCTCTAGGAATAAATTTGTGCCCCTCAACTATAATAAAGAATTATTTTATGTTTATATTGTTAACAGTCAAATAATGAATGTCATTTAAAATGTAGAGAAAAGGTGTTTACAAAATTTGTAAGACCAGTCTACAAAGTGAGAAAACAGTGCTATCTTACAATGTTTGAAGGAGCTTATTCAATTGGTGAACTTTAACCTTATATATATTTAGAAAAGCATATTCCTTCATACGCAATAGGGTTTGAAAGGAACCCAACAGATTGCCAGGACAAGATTCCTCCAAATAGTTATAGCTGTTTAATTTGTGAATTTTACATAGTTTTCAAGGTTTTTTTTAAATTATCTTTAAGTTTTATTATTCTTAAATTTTCTTGTGAGTACAGGATCTGAGAACCAAACTTGGGTCCTCTGGAAGAACCCTTAACTGCTAAATCATCTCTCCAGCCCGGACTAAGTGTGTGGTGTTCTTAATGGCCTTTCTTGTTCTTTCTAACACTTTCTATTCCTCAGTTCATTTACCCATCATTTTAGTATTTATTTGATTAACATCATAGAAAGTATCAAGCAATCAAGAGTGAAAAATGAGTTCTCTTGAACTCACCTGTTTGAATTAATGCCTTTTAGAATATTCTTCAATGAAAAAACAGTTCTTTATACAAGTTCCTACTTTTCCCATACCAAAAGAGAGAGAGAATGAGACAGAGAAAGAGAGGGAGGGAGAGAGAGAGAGAGAGAGAGAGAGAGAGAGAATTCTATTAGTTTGCTAGTCCCTGCAATCTCTATTCTGGTCCTGTAGATTGGTAGATCCACTGGCTCTTTTCCTTTCAATATCGGAAAGAAGACCAGAGATGCATGAGTGTCCCTTGTCCTATCATGGTCAGATTTTACTGATCTGTGGCAGCTAAACCAGAAACAGGAGAAAACAGAAAGACTGTATTCTATGCAGTATCTTTTTAAAAGTTTTTCAATAATAGGCTGGAGAGGTGGTTCAGCAGCTAAGAGCATTAGCCGCTCTTCCAGAAATCCAATGGCATGCAGGTGTACATGCAGATAGACCAAACTTGGGTCTATAAATAAAATAAATAAATCTTTCAAAAAATCTGTTCAATTATCAGGGATTATCTTCATCATTAGCCTGTTTCTATACTTAGCTGCACACACATTATTCTATGCATATTCCAGAACCATCCGTAGTAACTGATCCTTGAGGAGTACTTCTTAAACTATATTCCAAATCAATACCTATTTCAGGTGTTTATTTAAAATGCATAAAGAGGATACTACTATTTGTCTTGCTAATGAACACATTGTCAAAAACCTTATAATATTTACATTTATAAATATCAGTGTATATATAGATTAGTTTTATCCTCAACAACCCTCAGACTCATAGAAACTGAGGTATTCCTGTTTTTTCTATTTCTACTATTCAACTTTGTATACACCTTGGTTGTTTCACTCACAGAAGCTGATATAGTAATTGCTGACTCATATATTCCCTGTATCTCCCCAGGTATCTGCAAAACCCAAGCTGGAATGCCAAGGAACTCAAATATGTTTACGTCTTTGACACCTTTTTGGCTCATTTGATGTAGTATTTTGGAATCTTTGATGTCACTGTGCTGTTTCATTAACACAGTGATGATCTCTGATAATGGCAATGACCTAAGCCTCCTCTTCAAGGCTTGATTATCTCCAGGCTCAGCTTGCCAGGCAGTGCAGTTTATGGTTCTAGAAGCATGCTGGTCAAACCCTGAGCCTCTAGCCTATTCCAGTACCAAGGTGCCCATGGGCACTGCTTAACCTCCATAGCTTCCACATTCCGTAAGCCACTGAGTCCATTTTAAATGCTCTAAGGCATTTTTCAGCCCAAGGTTTAGACAAAGGATGGACTCAGCCAATAGCTACACTTTCCTGTATGAAATCACTGCTCTTCTAATGTCCTTCGATAACTAATGCTTTCTTTCCCATGTAAATCCAGTACTGTGCCCCCTATCTGTGTTCTTAGAAACATATATAGCTAAAAGGAATCACTTAACTTCCCCAGGCTTTGAAGTTTTATTTGCAAAAGGAGCTTTACCAGCCGGCTAGGAAACAGTGAACACAAATTACCTCTTCTTAGCAGTTTGGCTAGGACAATTATCACAGTCTAGTTGTATTACTTCATGCTATAATTCTAGTTTTATACTAAAAATACCTCCCCACGTACAAATGCAATCAATTTCCTTCTGCTGTCCCATGCTGTCATCCTCTGAGAGAAATTTCAGCCCTGTACCAGTGATAGATACATAAATATAGTTGCTGACATTGTGACATTGATTTGGTCCCCAAAAAGCATATCACGGTGTTGCAAGTGTGTGCCTCCTAATAAAGGACAGGACAATCACGGATATAGATTCAGGCTTTGGCTTGCAGGGGTTACAGCAACCTCCTATTTAGACAGCAAACAAGACTTCCGACAGAACAGGAAAACCTAGAGCACCTAGCATGAGGGCACCGGCTCCAGTGGGTCAAGAGGCTGCTGCTTCAGAGGATGAAAATGCTCTGTGCTTCCTGTGCTCCAAGAAGAACCCGGGTCCACTTGGCAACACAATGCTCCATGTTGAAAAAAAAAAGAGGAGGGACGAGAAAGAAAAGAAAAGGCAAAGGAAATACATGCATCAAGGTTGTTAGGGAGCAGGCGTTAGGATGGCTTTAACTAACCTATCCTGGGTCCTCTTCTCAGCTTCACTCGTGGATTCATCTTGGTTCATTTGCTAGTAAACAAATAGTTTTTTTTATTTGTTTATATGTTTGTTTCTGAAGTGAAGTTTACACTTCCCTGGAGTTTAAAGCAAACTCAGGATGTCTTTATGAATATAGTTTACACAATTTATTGTAACAAAGACTATCTACATGGAATCAAAAAGCACACATGAAATAAAAAAATAAAAACAGAATTAGATGCTCAATAATGATCACTAGTTACTTATGAAAAACATTTTTGCAGTGAACATTTCAACATGAAAATAAAATTCCACAGATTAAAGGAACGATACCTTTAACAATCACCATCCATTGCCGTCACACTGTGGACTTTTGGTGTTTTAGATTACGCCGTGCAAAGTTTAGCTGAGCCTGGCAGCAGTGTGTTTGGCATTTTTGAGTTCATGAGGCCTTTTTCTCCCTGTTGTTTGTAGCTGCTATAAACTCACCAAAGGGAAAATTGGGCAAAAGTATGTGAGTGTGTGGGTGTTTTCCCATGCCCTCTATTTGTTTATTCACAGAGTCCAGTCCCTAGGGAAATTAAAAGGAAAAAAAAATTAGTTTCACTACAGAAGATCCAAAGAACTTGGCATTTTACAAGCTCTGGGTCATTAATTCTTATAGGAGCTCCCTATGACGTCAGCAAGTGAGAAGTGTTATTATCCCCACTTCACAGATGAAGAAACTGAGGACTTTCATGATCAAATGTCTCATCCAGAGCCAAACAGTGCTGGCAAGAGAAAGAAGGACTTCCAGTAAAACCAAGCCCCTTAACTCCCAGACCTGTGTTGTCCAATAGGGGTACGATGTGAATGACCTGTGATTTTTTTAGGTTAAAAAGAAAGTAATCACAACCAGATAGATTACTTTTTTTATAATAGATTCTATTTATGTCATTGCATAGAAAATACTGTTCCAACAAAGAATACTTTTTAAAAACATTATTAATTAGCTAGTTTAAATTCTGAGTTTGCACTAAATTGTCACGGTTAGTTCATTTCAATTCAAACTGGATATATTTCAAGTACTGTGTATCCATGTGTCGCTGGTGCTTGCTATAAGAATCAACCGGCACCTAGATTCTGGGGCTCTAGACCCTGGTTCTCCTTTCATTACCCCACCCTCCTCCCACTGGATATTTGAGATAAGGCATGCCCCTGCCTCCTATTGTCTGTATGAAATATCTTCAATTGATTTATTATTACTTTGGTTATGATTACTGGAACTAACTGAAACTCACATCCTGAATTAAGGCCTTGGAATGTCAAATGCCTAAATACAAGACAAAAGCAAACCAAATACCCTGCACATTTAAGCCAAGAATACAAACTACATTGAATTAAAGTTACTATAACTGAAATTTTGAATGAGTATGCAGTAGGTAAGCAGACAAACATTTGACTATGGTAGAAGAACTGTAGAGCTATGGTTTTCATTATTGGTAACGGTTAAATACTTAAAAATATCTTTTTTTAATCTGTTGACAATTTGATAAATTCTATAAATCCACTCAGACTAATATACTTGCAAGGAGAGAAATATTCTGCATTTAACTCAGTTCCTTGTGGTATGGACCTAAGTACAATGTGTGGTCTCTTATCTAATTAGAAAATACTGGATTTCCTTCATGGGAGGGGCACTCTGGCCTTTCCTTACCATGCAACACAAAAGCAGAGACATCTGAAGTTCCAGTTTACTTGACTGGAGATCCCTGAAGCTGCATTGACATTAAAGAAGAGATGTGAATCTCACGGTATTTCTCCAACCCCCAAACCATCTCCACCTAAAAACTGAGCTTAACATCCAAATCTAAAGTACACAATCCAGCATTCCCTCAGTCATAGAATATGACTCTAGTCTGTATCCCACCTAAGTATGTCACTGTGATGAGCCCAGAATGAGACAAATGAAACTGTGATTGACAGCAGCAACCCAAGATCTATAATGAATGACTTCATGGTTGGTTAAAATATTACATATCAAGAAATGACAGACAAATGAATGACAATGACTGACTGGGGAATATTGAGAATAGGTAAAAATTAAAGGAGCTAAATATTATCTTATATGTGGAATCATCAGCTATTTCAGAGAATTCTCTGATAATCATTCCTAAATTTAAAATTAATCCATAGATAGATGGTTGATATGATGTATAAAAAAGGAGCCAATTTAGAAGAGATGGCCCTGTAAATATACTGCAACGGAGCTTAAGAAAGGCCTTTAATTGTAACCACATGTCTAACCATTTATTCACCTTCATACCTACTTATATCTATTCATCTCCAGAGGAACAAATCATTAGGAATTTTCCAAAGGAAGGCATATTGATAAATAGAAAAATATTAATATATGATAGTAAAACAGAAAAAATACCTCATTGCTAAATAATAACTCATTTGAAAGACAAGTTTTTAAAACATCCTTCTTTGGGAAAAAGACTAGTTTCAAAATTTATTAAAAACTCATTTTATACATAGACATAATTCCAAAAAATGCACATTTATGAGGAAGGCCTACAATGAACTATGCAACCACATGCTTACTTGACATTCACATTGGAAGATAATCAAGGAAGAATTTCACCTTTAGTTTACATGACTCAATCTGTTATCATGCTTTAGTTCTAATCCCCCAGACTGCCCCCAGGCTTGTTTGAAGATCTTCTCATTATAAAAAATTCATTTGACTTTACAGGAAGAGTGAAAAACATCCCACAAGAAGGATGAAGACCCAAAGCTGCACATCAGGATCCGTGAAGCTGCATAGGAAGCCAAGTCAAAGAATGGCAGTCAAAAACCATGACTCTGTCATCAGGACATTGGCCAGTGAGACTTGGCAAATCGCCCACATCCATTTTATTTTGCTCCCTCATATATCAGGTTGTTCATGCTTTCAAACTGCTTTTTCCAAAAATTCTCTGTCTCCCACTTGGACATACCATGACACTACAGGCCATCTCAGAGAGTATCTGTGGTTATTTGAATGAGAAATGTCTCCCACAGTCTCAGGCACTTGAACACTTCCCAATTGGTGGCACCTCCTGTGGTGGTTTAGGAGGTGTGGCCTTATTGGCAGAAGTATGTCTCTGGAGGTAGGCTTTGTGAGTTTAAGACACACCACTTTCTCTTCATGCCCTCTGCTGTATGCTAGTGAGTCAAGATGTGAACTCTCAGTTTGCTGATCTGGTTGCCATGCATGCTGTCTGCTACCTGTTCCTGCCACCATGGACATTCACCCTTTAGGACCATAAGCCCAAAAGGACTCTCTCTTTCACAAGGCAGTTGGTCATAGTCTTTCATCATAGCAACAGAAAAATCATTTACACAGCATCTGATAAACAGAGAAGTAAAATTGTTCCTTTCTAGATTTAATAACAAAACCCTATAGTAGCTCATATTCATATTTGATTGTGCCTTGCTATAAAAAATAAACTTGTTCACATGTACTCACTCATGGGTGGTTTTTAAACATAAAGCAAAGAAAGCCAGCCTACACACCACAATCCCAGAGACCTTAGACAACCATGAGGACACTAAGAGAGACTTACATAAATCTAATCTACATGGGAAGTAGAAAGTAGAAAAAGACAAAATCTCCTGAGTAAATTGGGAGCATGGGGACCTTAGGAGAAGATTGAAGGCGGAGGGGAGAGGCAGGGTAGGGAGCATAGAAAAAATGTAGAGGTCAATAAATATCAATAAAAAAAGAAAAACAGAAAAATAAATAAATAAACTTGTAATGTTTGTTAAGAGTTTTCTTATGGTAAACCGAATCATTGTTTTCTTTAAGTACATATACTAATACAAAGCTGTAAATTTTTTACTTTGGGCTTTTAAAAGATGGAAAGATCCTAAAAGTGGCAAAGAGAAGATTCTTGACTACTCTAGAAGATTTCTAACACTGACAGTTTTGCTTCAGGTCTAGAAAGAAACCCCACATTTAAGAGCACAGGTGCTCTTACAAAGGACCCATGTTGCAGCACACAGTCATCTAAATATCTAGTTTTAAGGGATCTGATGCTCACTTGTGGCTTCCATGGGCACCAGGCTCACAGATGGTACAAATATTGATATGGAGGCAAGCACGCATATAGAAAATAAAAAATAACCAAATCTTTAAAAGTCTTCAGTTTCTTTTTTTCACAGATATTTCATAAGGGAAGAATAGGAAATGAAGGGCCATCTACTGAGGTTAGGATATTAGACAGTTTGCTCGGTGGCCCAACATCACATCTGGGTTGGAAATCAACCTGTAGGAAACCTTTATGCTCAGACACTAGGTGCTCAGAGAGAGCACACCAGACTATGTCTTAAAAGCACCCTGAACTCTCATATGGTCGCTGCGAGTTACATAATTCAGTGGAATCATCTGCAGGGGAATCATCACTGTAGTTAAGCGTCCCTAAAGATTACTATTCAATTATGTTGAGGAGACAGAAAAATAATTGCTTGTAACTTACAATGTGGTTGAGAAGCCATAAATATTCATGAACGATGTGTGATTCTTTGGCCACCACTGTGCCACCGATGCTGCATGTTTAGAAGACCATCAGCAAGGACAGAAGACAAAAGCCCTCGTGAGTTTTTTTGCAAATCAAGATTTAGAGAGCTGAAGCCCTGGCAGCTACACTTTACCTTATTTGCTCTGGGAAATTTGTGTGAGACCCTCAACCTCCACTCATAACCAGGAATTAGAAGTGAGCAGTGTTTTGAGTGTGAGTGATGCTTGGCTTAAGTGTTTTATTTTGGTTTGTGCTGTCTAATATATTTCCCAGACCATAACATTTGTTCTCCATATGTCTAGATAAACCTACGTAAGACAAGACAAATGTAAATCAGTACAGATTTGGTGGTTGATGATGTGTTATTCATTTTTAAGTCTTTACTTTTAAATTTATAATATGCTACCTATTATTAGCTAAGACTAAATCATAATTCATGTCAACAATTCCCTAGCCTTCTTCATTATGTTTTAAATTAAGAAAAAATTCTGAATCAAAATGCCGGACGGTACCTATGCGATATTAAGGTACTTCACAATCTCTGCGTGATGTAGGCATGATTCAACAACAGCCAAAATTTCATGGTCTGTTAAATACAAACTATAAAATGTATATATTTTTCCACATTTAGTGTTGTATAACCTCTTTGCTTCATCAGGTCATCATCAATATTCGAGAAAATAAAGCTGTAGCAAATCCATAGCTTTTAAAGCACACCTGGAAATCTATATTTATGATTAGTTATTTACAAATAATGTCCATCTCACCAGGGAAGCCAACATTATATTTATATTGGAAGGAGTAGTTATAAAATTTGCTACAAGAAATGCCAACTTAATCTGTTTAAAATAAAGGCTACAATAGACAACAATATTTATAAGGATCATAACTTTAATTAAGAAGATAACATTATTAACTAACTTCAGAGGTACCTAGTTGGATATAAATAAAAATAAACTAGAAATGAAATCTAAATTTAAGAGGTACTACTAACTGGAGTTTGCAAATCTTTTTATCTTGTGAGACCTTTGGTGACCTATTGAGGCTTATGGAACTTCTCAGAATATTATGAAAAGCTTGAAATAAAATTCTTAAGAATGTAAAGAAATAAATTTCTATGAATATAATTTTAAAATCAGATTCATGATACTATATAACATACTTTTATCAATGAGTTATTATGCACTTATTAAACTTAGATAAGCTACTGTAATATTGTAAGATATTGGCGATGACTGTCATTCATTATGAAAATTTATGTCTCTTTGATATCCACATCCATTACTGAAACAAATATTCTGATTGAGGTGAGAATAAAAATATAATTTTTTACTGTTACAAACTACAGGTTGACTGCATTCTATCCAGGGATACATTGAGAGTGGGTGGTCTGTGGTTATTTAGTGTAAGTATCCTGGTTTTGTGCTAGCTTCTAACATATCAAAGGTATGGCTGTTCAAGGCGCTGTCTCCCTCTTATCAGTAGAACCCTTCCACTGCTGAATGGCAGGTGATACATGCTATGTAAAGTCTCCATCACACAAGTACATTTTATACAATGAGTAATGTTAACAGTGCAGAGTGGCTTTTCCCCTTCATATGTCTATCATTCTCTTCATATCTACAAGATAAGAATTCATGCTTAATAATTCTTGATTCCTTCTAATCCGTTAAGCAATCATTTGCCCATGCCTATCCTCCTCGTGACACCAGTTGGCTTATTTAAACATCTTCACATTGCATTCACATTCAAAGATAATTGGACAGTTTACAAAATAAAGACAGATATTCCTGAGCTGTTTCTGTCATTACTCATATTTAACTGCAACACAAGCATTTAAACTTTCCAATCCACCTCTGAAAGAGGTAGAATACTGTCTGCTCACATAGCCAACTTTGTTGGAAGGCAAGGAGAATGAAGCCTTGACCAAAGTATAGATAGCCCTTCCCCTGAGATCTTTTCTCATGAAACTTCTAAGTGCCCATCTCTCAATGATTATGCCATTATTATTTATTGGGCTGTGAGAAATGGTTCTCAGCACACATGGCAGAGAGGAACAGGCTCACAGTTTTAATAAGGCCCACAAGATAATTAAGACATACAATTTCATCTTCTAATGCCAGGCCAGAGGACCTTTTTCAGACTTTAATATGAGTGAGTAACTGCTTTCATGTTTGAATTTATACACAGCTATAAAATATATTTTGACTTTTTTCACTCAGCCCTTTCATTTGTCTTCATTTCCTCGGGCAAAAATGAAACATCCCACATCATGTTCCTTTAAAACAGGGAGCTTCACAAAGACAGGGGCTCCATCTATTTCCACTCTAGTGTGTTCCAAACACTGTACACATATTCACAGATCTGCTCACAGAAAAAGAATTATATGCTTGAATTGTTCCATATATCTATGCAACAATTCTTCTAGATAATGAAGACACATGTACCTGTAAAATAAGCAAGAGAGAAATTGAAAGATACTAGCTTCCTTTTACAAATTTAGACTTCTAGGAAATATGATTCTGGATTCATATTTTCATATGTCTCTTTGGAACATAAACAAGAAGCATAGACACCAGCTTTTCTCAAAGACAATTCAGTAGTGTTATAATGGGCATGCTCCATTGAGAGATTTTAATTTTAGTAATAAAATGCTATTTTTATAATTTAAAAAGATTCTGTACATATGAGTGTGTTTTGTTTTTCGAGGGTTTTCTTTGCATGTATATATGTGTGCCTCATGCCCTTAGAGGTTATAAGAAAAAGCTAGAGTTTCAAATGGTTTTGAGTCACCATATTGATAATAAGAACTGACCCCAGGTCCTCTAGAATAGCAACAAGTATTCTTAGTCACTGAGCCATCCCTCCATCCCCAGAATGTAATTTTCTTCATAATAAAAGACAAAGGCCCAAAACATGTATGGGAGGGAAATAAATAAGAAAAATATGAAAGTAAGTCAAAATATCTTTACGTGTTGGCATAGATTGAAACACTAAATTTCACATAAAAGTGGGTGGTTATTCGTTCATGTTACTAAACATATTCTCCAAAGAACAATTTTGAATAATACCCTTGTAATCACAACCCATTATTCGGATCTACAACGATCACATTACATTATAAGCTTGTATAAATGGGTTTCCAACTCACCAGGAAGGCAGAGAACTATTGGCTAAAGATACAAAACAAAACATGAACATTTTCTGCTATTTCAAAATGAAAGAAAGTAAATTAAGGAAATTCGTGTCAAAAAGAGAATGGGCAGACAGTATCATAGCTTACAGTGGCAGAATCAAGGTATTTTCTTGTAAACATGCTCAGCAGCCTAGCAATGGAAGGAAGATCCCTTCCTGCCCTGTACAAATAAATTCTCTTCATCAAGAAGCCACAATTATACTTACCACAAAACCAGGAGAGACATGTTCTAAAACACCAAGAAAAGGGCAGTGGTGTCTGCCATTATCAGGAGTGACTGCTAGACATGGGAGATCAATATAAAGAGGAAAAATAGCCTCTCAAAGTTGGAAAGGTAAAACAGGGAGGTAAAATTATTAGATATGACAGATGTCAGGTGAGTCCCAAAGATTCACCTGAAAAGATGGCTCCATGCAGGAGTGTGGACTGCGAGAGGCGGTGAGTGCTTCCACATTCACAGACAGCAAACACTCAGGATATAACATAGATTTTACGAGCACAGCAGGGGAACATTCTCAAGAAATGAACCAAGATTTCTCACGAGGAATTTGCTTTATAATCAACTCCTTATAAAGAATTTATTTTTATGCTCACTTTTAGAATTCCTGCCTAAAATCAGAAGGGAAATCAAGAAACACTGCTGACATTTGAGTAGAGGAGATACAAACTAGAAAAACACAATTCTTATATACGAGGTCTCCTGCTTTCAGGAGAACTTTCTCATATCTGTCTAGTAATATCCGAAGTGTCTGTAGTTTGAAAACACTTATAGGATTAAGTTAATATATTAATATCAGTAATTACTCTCATCTATTAGGCAATTGTTGTACACCAAGATGCCGTCTGTCTGAAGGTTCTATACATGTGTCTACATAAGATTCCTACAATATCCAATATAAATGCCAAGAGGCCATTATTTCCACTTTGCAGACAAGACCCACGGAGCTCTGGAGGATAGATAAATAAACCCCTTGTCCGTGGCTATAAAGCTGACACTTGGCAGAGCGGTTTCTGACCCGGGTCTCAATAGCTGACATAACACCTGTGCTCCTGCCCGAGTGACACTGATCTGACACAGTTCCCATCTTCAGACCCTCGCATTGAAAGCTCAGGCGTTAAAAACCACAGAGAGAAAGTAAGATTCCTCCCATACCTGTAGGCAATGAGGCCCACAAGAAATGGAAGATACTACAAGGACATAAAGGCCAATAATAATAAGCACCCGTGATGGTGATAGAAATAACTCTTCTTGACCTCACTAGATTAAGAATAAAAATTGAGGAAATCATATACTTCGTTGGGAATCTCCTCCTTTGCATAGTCTTCTTAGAACAATTTAAACACTGTTTATCCCTTGGGAAAGAATCACAGTCCCGTCAATAGTATGATAGATATGGTTTAAATCAAAGGAGACTTTGGATTGGAACCTAAATTACCTATCCCAGGAAATGTTCTTTGCTAGGCTGGGAAATGATCACTCCTTTTTAGATTTTCTTATGGATAATTGTTCTGGATGGGAGATGAAATCCACACAGCATTTACCAACTATGTTTATAGGCAGTGTACTTAATATGTAATAATATTTGATTTGATTTTTATCCTCCTTGGCTTTTTTAACCTCTAAACTGTAATGACTTCCATATGGCTGGTCAAACCTATTTTTATGTTGTTTAATTCTCGGTCCCTATTTTTAGCCCTTTTCTTTCTTTCAATTGCCAATTATGGTAAGATCTAGCACACCTATTTAGATTTTATTAATGTTTTTTCTGTCAGATGAGCAAGCCATTCAATCACCAAGTGTTAGAACTTCCCTCTTAGTACCAATCCCTTTGACCTCTCTCGTTCTCATAACACATCAGAGTGATAGTAAGATTCAATGTATTTTCCATTGAGATCTGATGTCTAAGATACTTTAGGTAATTTAGAAACTTTTAACCATGTGGCTATTGTCAGCTGTAAAATAGTAAATCTGCCCCTTAAAATGCTTTGAGAAATTTGGGTTAAAAATCAACTTTTGCACACATAAATCCACCTATTTAAGATTTGCATGCCTTGCTAAACGTATTTTTCTTATTTTAAAATGCAAATATGCAATGAGAGATCAATGCTCCAATTACAGTCTTTAGAGACTCTGGCTTTTGAAAATCCCCGAGTATAACAACAACCCCAAGTGGCAAACTTTAATCTGTTCTTCATCATAAGAAATTGTCAAGTTGTTTTCTTTTCCTCTCTTCCCCCCCCTCTGTATGTATGTATGTATGTATGTGTACACGTAAGAAATAGTACAGACATTTGATTTTTTTTACACAGAACTTAGCTGAAATAAAGAATTTTTCTGATATGTGCTTTTTGCACATAATAAGTTAAAAGCTGCTAAAATTTTCTTTTAAAAACCATGCTGTGTCATAATTAAGTTGTTTCTGAAAGATTATTTTTTTCAAAATATAAAATTTCAGGGAAGTTACTTGCCTCAAGATCACTTTGTATTGCTTAAATTAAATCCCCTTTGTAATCTCAGCTCTCTATCCAGAGTAACCTTTGCTCTGTTTGAAGGGGAAAGAAGAAAAGGGGACCGGTATGTTTTGAGAACAACAGTGAAAGGATGGAATTAGGCACCACTATCATTTGTTTACAAAACACTTGAGTTAAATGCTTTCTTCATAGCTCTAGATGTTTTTAGGTAAATACCTTAGCCTCTGACATGTGAAGACAATTCTACTTAAAATTTATGAAAATGTTTAATGTACTATAAAACAAATCACAAATGTGAAACATTATGTTTTATCCTTTTAAGGTCATGATAATTAAAATAACAACATGCTGACGGAAAGCACATTAACCAGAAAGGCTATTTCACTTTCGGATTTACAATACAAATCTGTCTGCTTGTGTCTGTGATCAATTAATTCTGGGAACCTTAGAAGAATGCGCATCTACAAAACAAAATAATTACATATCTCTGTGTCTTCTTTTCCTTCTTTGCTCTCAAAACAGTGCCTCACACTGTAGCTGAAGCTAGCTTGAACTCTCGCTTTGAAACCCAGGCTGCCTGAAACTCATGGCAATCCTGCTTCAGCATTGAAAGTGCTAGAACCCTAGCACTAAAGAACTAATGCGTTCTGTCTTCTTATACAGTATTCACTAGGAGACATGGTGTTTTGAGAGAGGCAGTCAGTGCCATGCGTTTTATCTAATAAAATCTTGTTTGTCACACTTGGGATTTGTGTGGGTTATAATGTGAAAACCCTCTCCACCTAAGTCTTTCTAAGAAAAACATGAACACAATCAAAAAGATCATGACTTCTGTTTTGTCATGCAAAACATTTTTGTTGTTCGGGACAGATCTGTACTAAAACTAGATTAGGCACTGAGGAAAAATAAAAAGGGACATATGGGGAATTAAAATTCTAATTTTGCTGTTTGACGCTGATATGAACAGTATATATTTTGAAATCCCAAGATTTGCAGTAAGAACTGCTTTAATATAAAATATCTCAATATAGCATATAAAATGAAAACTTAAATCTTCCTCTCAGCAAAATCCCTAGGCTCTCACAACAAAATGTAATGTTTAGGGCTGACCAGATGGCTCAGTCACTAAGAGTATTCAGTTAGCTTATTCTGTAGTCATGAGGTCCTGGGTTCAAATGTCCAGCATTCATATGAAATAACAATAAGGCTATATGTGAAGGGTAGAAATACCCAGATTCCCAGAACTCATTGACCAGCTAACTTAACTAAAACGCTGAGCTTCAGGTTCAGTGAAAGTTCTTATCTCAAGGCAATAAAGGAGAGAGCAGCAGAAGAAGACAATGTTTTACTTCAGGCTTTGTGTTCATTCACTTGCATTCACATTCACATACTCATGTGCATCTTCCATATGCATGCACGCGTGCATGCACACACACATACACACACACACTCACACATGGAAATATTACTACAGCAGAAGGCAAGAGAATTCTGCCAAGGTCAGTTTGGGCTACTTGGCAAGACCCTATCTCCAATAATAACAATAGTAATGATGATAAAACACAGTAGTAGAAAAGCTTTGGGGGAAAGAATGACTTCCCTACATCCCAGTGGTCCAAGCATGTCAGGGGTATGCTCAAAAGCTCCTTACCATGGACTATGGTCTCACACACTCCAGTTTCCATGATGACAGGGGCACACACGTTATTTATCCTCCATCTCCTCACCAGCCCACCTCCATCAACTCCACTGCTCCCTTTCAGCAAGCCTTGACTGCATGCTCCATATGTTCACTCACTCGACCCTCAAAAGCTTCTTAAGAGAAAGTTGTACCTGTTTGTTATTTTTATTATTTTGCATATATAATTGTAAATAAAATGTCAAATAGATTTATATTTATGTAATATTATGAAATTAATTTTTCATAAAAGTAACAGTGGTAAATTTACATTCTATCCATCTAGTCAAAGTTTATTAACTGCAAACAATGAGCTTAGGACTAAATTTAATTAGTCAGAAATCACATAGACATGGCTACTAACTTTCCTGTACTTTCATCTCTTTAACAAGGTTAAAATATAGTAACTTTCACCTTTATAGAATAATTTGTTCTACTCGTTAGCCTCACTGTCGTTTGCATCATTTTTTAACACCACACTGTCTAAATCCCTTAGTACAAGAATATTAACACACAGATTCATCATCTAACATGTATGTAGTAAAGTTCCTCACTCTAATACTCTATGCTAATTACCCCTTTGACCTGAGGCACTGAATGGAGAGTAGCAGCATCCTATTCAATGATGGACCCCTGAGCTCCAGGAAATGGGTGGGCATAAAGCAGAAGGTAGGTAAACATTTTTAAAGATTTATTTTGTTTTCCTTTAATGTGCATAGGTGGTTTGCCTGCATGTGTGCCTCTGTACCACAAACATGAAGGAGCCCTTGGAAGCCAGAAGAGAGCATCAGATTTCCTGAACTGGAGTTAGCAGACGGTTGTTAGTCCCTCTGTGAGTGCTGGAATGAACCCTTGGTCCTCTGCAATAGCAGCCAATGCTCTTAACTGCTGAGCCATCTCTTCAGCCCTGGATCTGAGAACATTTTGTTTCCAGTATGGCAGACCAACTACATCTAGGAGAGAAGAACTGAAGGCACCTAAACAACCATGGTAATATTCATGAAGCTGTGTCAGAAGAAAGATCTCTTAGAGTTTTGCTGTGTGGTGGTATTGATACAGAATGTAGAGCGCAAGTCAAGAGCCTGTGTGTGAATTGTTTATTTGAGGAAATCACTCCAAGAAGGAGACTAAAACCAAGCCTTTGGATCACCACGCTGGCCCCGCTCAAACCCACTAAGAAATGTTGAAGAGCATTGTTTGAGCTTTAGCATTTCCTGCTCAGAGAATGCAAACTTCTTGTCCCTTGTTGCTGAAGGGACACCCATGATGTACCCCTTGAGGTTCTTCCTGTAAGGCAAAAAGCAAGAAACTCAAAAGGTGCCTGAAATAGTCGTCATCAGAGTGCATCTGGACAAAAGACAAGAGCAGGCAGAAGACACAAGAGAGGCCCCAAGAAGGGGCTCCTTTCAAAGCTTCTGTTTCACTTGGACCTAACGTGGTGCTCCCCCTTTGCAAGCCTTTCCTTCAAAACACAAATAGCGGGAAAGAGAGAAGAATATTTGACAAGTAGTTTCAGCAAAGCAGCTGACATATGTAGAATCTAATTCTACACCACTAACCCCACCCAGTGAGATAGTTAACACACCTTTATGAAAAATACACTCAACAGTAACCCGCATGCATGTCTGAATAAGATTATTCAACAAATAATTTACAAATTATTCTTTAAAATAAGACTAGATATCAAGGGACCCGAGCCAATGCAGAAATAGCTATGTTCTTGTTGCAGAGAGCAGATATGGCGACTTTCCTAAGCAAGGAAGAAATGGTGGAGACTCTTTCCACTTTCCAAATGTTGCAAAGTATCTAGTGAAGAAAAAAGCCTCAGCCTTGAGGGCCATGTTTGCTCCATAAATTTTCATTAGTTTGTGTGAAGGAGCTAAATTGCCTACTACATTTGTCCAAGTGGGAAAAGGTAGAGGGAATACAAATATTTTCCCTATAAAAGACGAAGCAAAAGGAGAGGGGAAATGCCCAGAAAAGAAACATCAGAGACGTAGATGTGAGTTAAGGACTCTAAGGTACAAGAGAAAGAAAACTTGCCACTCACCCTTAATCACAAGTGACTTATTTAAATAGACAAAATGACAGGCTGCCCTCCATCTATTTTAACTGCCAGATCCTATCAACAGGGTGTGATTATGGCCCAAGACCACCTTCTGGGTAAGGGGCTCCCAAGCCTGCCCTGAGGATCCCTGACATTCTTTCTGTACTCAGAAATCCAGAATCGTCTAAGGAAACGTTGTGACCATTAAAGCAATTGGAGTTGAACCTGTGTTCTAAATGTTGACAGGACAATTTATTAATATGCTCTACAACTACATCAGGATTTAAAATATATATATTGTACATTTCTTTCCCTTTTCCTTCATTTTTGTCTTCAAAGTTTTAACAACATTACTATCCTTGACTCTGTTTCAGGGGAAAAAGAAATTCTGGTTAAGAATGTCTTTTTCTTAATTGAAAAAAAATCTACCTTTAATTTCAAAACAAAATTGAAATGAATTAATCTTCATTAAAAAGCTCAATAAAATTGTGTGTCAGGTTAAAAAAAAGATCTAGAACAGTATAAAATTTCAGACATAAGTTCTGTAACTATATAGCCAAAGATATCTAAAGAAGGCACAGTAGTTGTAATCAGAAAATATTGTATATGTGTATGAAAATTTCAAAGAATAAATAAAGATATTCTTAAAGTCACAAGTTTCCATGTTAGTTTAAACACCTAAACTTCTAAATGTGTCTGCTTGATTTGCTAACTTAATGTCTGCCTGCTACAGCCCTAGACCTCTAATATAAAATACAAAGATAAATTGTTTTATAGATTAACACAAAAGTCTCTCTAGCTAAATTGCCAGTAACTTTATCTAAAAATCAGCACTTTAATTCCTTCAAAATCTAAAATTGAGTAGCTAATTTTTTTATGCAATTCTATCACTTCCTGGCAATAAATGCATAACTGAAATCTTCAGTCAGTGGCCGGGCTCCCTTGTATGTTTACAACTGTTTTCCAGATCAAGCTAAGCTCTTAACTTCAGTCTTCTCTAAAATATATTACTCATGGATCATCATAATTTTCCCCACAGCTCACAATCGAACATTCCAGTCATTAATCTCTGTTGGATTAACAAAGAAAATACTCATGAAAACTTGTTTTTGTTCAAAATAATGAAAAGGAAATTCTTTAATATTTTAACTTTTCACATCCAAGGTTGGAAAAGAAAACATCCTAAGATAAAATGACATTTCAATTACCCTAAGTTAAAAGAGAAGAGGGAACACACACACACTCACACACCGGAAAGTACAATATATCCCATGTAGCCTTGTGGTGATTTCTTTGTTCTTTTTAGCTCAAGATGAAACAGCTGTTCATTGTTTAAAATAGCATCTCACATTTAGATCTTTTTCGCGTCAAAAGGAAGACATCTTATCCGTCCAGTTTGCTAACATTAGAGAGGCGTAAACACTCATTTCCTACACATATTATTTATAATGCCGACTTGTGAACTTTTGCAGCCACTGTCAGACTGACCTTTGTCCTACTAGGTTTTGAACCTTCCTTCCCCTGACCTCATTGACAGACCCAAGTAACCTGAGGTCAACTTTTCCTTTAATTCATTTTTGAAGCACATGTTTCCTCATGACAACCGAGCAGTTCTGACTGATCCAAGAGCTAACGCTGCCAAAGGTAGAAATGGTGACTGCTTTATAACATATCAGTTGAATGACACCAGTGTCTCAAGAGTTGCTTGTCACTGTCATCATTCTAAGAAGTTCTGGTTCCCACTGCTTTATGCAGAGTCCCTGTTTCTGTACCTGCCAGTTTGATCTAAACACCGTATCTCAGTTTTGGTAGAGGAAGTATCTTTTATGACTAGATGTTTCTAAGCTGTTTAACCTAAGTAACTAGAAACATGCTCATGGGGCCTCAGAAAAGGCAGAGAGGGGTATCTTTCAAAGCGTCCATCAAAAGAACTGTCTGTCTTCAATTCATGAGATTTTGCAACATAAAATTGAATGGACCATTTAGGCTCAATACAAGCTTCATACTGTCTAACTGCTTCACTGATTTAAGAAAAAAAAAAGTGAGACCTTGATAAGATTATTGGTTTGGGCCTGAATATAGGTCACAACTAGTAAAGTAAAACCTATGTCCTGTCTATATATTCAGATGATATTACAGAAAGTCCATAATGAGACTACTTTGTTGTTTTGATTTTCTTCAAAGCCGTCAACCAAATTGCAAGAACCTTTCACTGTACTTTTGGAGATGTGAACACCACACAATGTAAAGAACAAAATTTAGTAATCAGTTTATCATGTCATGCTGTCAATTTTAAGATTAGAAAATGGAGAGTCAAAGAGATTAAGGGACTTTTTCAAAAATTATCAAGACTCTGCTAGTGTCTTTTGAAAGAATCCAACAATTGCTCCATCGTTGTCATGAATATGAGTGCTTGGGGCAATGGAAAAAGCTAGCAAAGCCATAATCATCAAAGCAAGTTCTAGAATGTTAGCAGTGACACTGAATTAATTGCTTATCCTAGCTCATTAATCCACAGCAGCCAAAGGATGCATTACTGTGTTCATTTCTTAGTCAATCTTTTGAGGTTGGTGTAGACTGTCTTCAAGTTCCATGCAACTTTCTCAAAATGTTAAAAGGAAAGGAATCTTATCTATTATTCAATATTTCTTGCATAGATTTGAATAGTCACTTTCTACCTTCAGATTTCACGTCCTTTGATCTTCTTGAAACCTCCCACCCCCAACAACAGATGTTGTAGTTTTAGCTCTAAACACACTGGCAGTTTGTGAAAGATGAATATGACAATAGCAAAAGAGAATGAGAAACTCAATTCAGTGCCAGTCAATAACCTTCCCCTCCTCCCCATCTCTAAATACCACAGTTCTTTCCTTTCTACTAATGATGGGCATTTATCCTTTGTTTCTCATTTTGACCACTAAGAAAATGGGGAAGAAACTGAAAGAATGGGCCATGTCTGGATCTGCCTGGTTCCCACCCTATGGAGACCTTGTCTCGCCCACGCATGTGGCACTCTGTAACCTTATTTCCACTGACATTTTTTTGTGTATCTTAGAAAAACTGGACACTATGAAGTATGTACACCACCAAGACCATGAATTTATCCAATCAGGCCTTACTCAGCTTCGCAGTGTCTTAACTACCCTGGCAAAATGACATGGGTCATATTTTCACATCGATGGACTGTTCTTGAACAATTTCTCCAGTGTGTGGGACACAAACAGGCTTTTCTTCAACGCCAGGCATGCATGTCTTCCCCGCCTCTTGCTTTTTAACAAACATGTGTATTGTGACTAGTTCTAGAGAAATTCTATTCCCCACCGACTTTGAGTTTACCCATCCCATTTTGCTACCCCCTTCAGCGTCCCCCTCACTCTCCCGCTCTCTTTCTCGCTCTTGCTCTCACTCTCGCTTTCTCAGCATTTTAAGCTCTCCAGGAAGTGAAGGCTCACTATCCATAATTAATATTCACATCATCTGTGAAAAGAGATAAATTAGATGGGTAATTCATTTTTCCCCAGATATTTATCACATGAGATTTTAAAGCAAGATGAAACATCAGTTTTCACACACATCTTGGCACTAATTACTTGTTTCTCCCCACCACACACACACACACACACCCTAGAAAGGGTGATTACTGACTGGAGTCATTATATTTATTAAATTCCAAATTTGGAACTAGTAAAGTAGTACAAAACAAATCAAAATCCTAATTAAAATTGTTTAGTCTTCTTATTCTGATGCAGCAAATTACCTGAGACTGGCTAATTTATGAATTAGAAAGTCCTGACAGTTCAGGAAACTGAGAAGCCCCAGGTCTAGACACTAGTAGGTTTGGTGTCTAATGAAGGCCTGGAGTCTTCTAATGTAGTTTCTTGTTCCACTGTCCCATGAAGAATATGAATAGTGTCCTCACAGGACAGTAAGCAGAAGAACAAAGTGACTCAAAAGGATGATTCTCACCCATTTTCTGAGGATGTTAATCCCATTCACCAGGATAAATCATCCAGACAAATTTTATAAAAATATTCAATACAAAACAATGCATGTATCACAACTGTTGCTTGTTTTTCAAGAGAGAGAGAGAGAATAGAATCTCCAAATAATTTCTGGTCCTACCGCTGGCAATAAAAAAATTACCATATCTCACACAGTGACACAGAGTAGGCAATTGATGAATATTGATAAATAATAAATAAAGAGTCAAAGAAGCAGGAACTTCAATCTTATTTTTTTTTTAATTTTAGATATATCCATGAATAATTTTCAAATATTTGTGTGACTCTAAAACAGTCCTTAATAGAGCTAAAAACTGTCTTTGTTTTATTTTAGTTGTTTCAGTTTATCTTTGCCAGTGCCTCACGGGTGCTAAGCAACTGCTGTCACCACTGAATGACATCCACAGTCAATTTTTTCTTCCTTTTACTTGATCCATGACTTCATTCAGTTACCCAGGCTCTCCTTGAACTTGTGATTCTCTTGCCTCAGTATCACAAGGAGCTGGGATTTCAAGTTTGTACCACCATGCCTGCCTAAAAGTTTATTTCTTTGCAGGTAATAATAGCATAAAAGATGTCTCAAGGAGTCACACTGATTACATCTAAAAGCAACCCCCAGAGTATCAAACTGACATGTGTTTCAAAGTATCTTCAATGAGCTGATGGGCATCTATACACACTTCATGTCATGACCTGGCTGTCATTCAGTAACTCGTCTCAAAACCTTACCTTCAGTCTGAGATTCTGCCTCATACCAACGTGATCAGTAAGAGAAAATTGGTCTTCGGAGTTATTGATCTAACTAGAAGGGAAAAGATAGTTGTCAGTTATATGAGAAATTATCTGTTCTTTCTCCAAAATACCCTTTATGAAACAATTAGAAAATCTCACAGGCTCATCTCTCAGAGAAAAATTACTAACTTTGATATCCAAGTAAAAATACTGGAAATGGAGACTTAAGAATCCAGGGTTCCTCCTCTATGAAAAACCACACTCACCAGTACATTGTTTGAATTTTGTCTGGCCTCTATGTTTTAAATATTGACTTCTACTTTTGTATTCAAACAACTATTGGCTAAACTTCCTAGTATTTTAGTGGTATGACTCTTTTGGAGACTGAATGTTAGTGTTGCTTTCTTATCAATTGTGAAAAAAGAAGGCAACAAATCTGATTTTTCTTAGCTCAAACAAAGAAAGGCCTTCAGAGAACATCCTGTTTTCATGATACCAGACCTATCAATGAGACTTTCTGGCTTTTTCAGAAAAGTGTGAGTGTGACCTAATTCTTTCTCCATGATAAAAGAAAGTGATGGTTGGTTGTCAATATGACTAGATCACTCAAGAATCCAGTGTCCTTCATCAGGTTTTTCAAAAGAGGGATGCAGCCAGTCATCAGGCAAGTGCTTCTAAGGAATCAGTCTTGGATTCTGCAGATAAAGAAAAAGTCAATGGCTGTGTTAATTTCAGTTCTAATATTTTGGAGCTTTGTTTTATTCAAACACGGATTTGAGGCTTAATTTCACTCCACCAAATAACTATGGATTATCACAGGAGCTCAGAGACAAGGGTAATAGAAAAAATCTGATTTTTCTGTATCTCGGGTCTGGGTATATCTTAGTCAGGATAGCCAGGTCGACTTGAATCAATAAAAGAGTGAAGTAGCTATTTTGTAGGAGCAAAAAGAGGCCCAAATGATAGTTGCATGGGTGCCTTTAGTCGGCATGCCGACCTCCTTGCATCCATTAATCTGAACATGTACCTAAGAACCCTTTGTTCAATAAAAGGGGGTCTCTCTGTTCTCTCTCTAAATTCACTGCCAGCTGCCTTTTCAATCCCTCCACATGGATCATAACACCACATTTTCTATAATTTTCTTAATGGTTGGCACAATTGACAGTCTCTATAGATGTTGCTTGTAAAGGGAGTTCATGACTGGGAACAAAAAAAGTAAGTGTGCACGGAAGGTCTCTGCCATAGGACCTGCAGGTAGACATCAACTGAATGTCTGTTAGGTGATGGGGACACCTGAACAACTCAGCAGCTGCTCCTGAGAAAGTCTCACTGTAGTCCTGTCTCCCCTTGTATGTGATTGTGGCTAGACTCTCTGGTTAAAAATGCAGCAGCTTAGGGGTAAAATTACCAGCAAAAGGATTTTATGACGCATACAGTTTTAGTTCCCTCTCAGAAGTCATAAATGAGGATTTATCATGAAAATCTTGAAAAAAAAATCAGGCTTACTATTTTAAAATACTAATGATTTTAAACATTTTAGCAAGAATTACTAAAAGTCATTATTCTAGGAGGTTTCCAGAACATTTTTTTCATTAATAGAAAAGCTTGACAATTACTTTTCAATGTGAGATACTCTCTTCAATAACCTACATACTAGTAAGCCTTACCATATGGCTTTTAAAAGTGAAGATAGGACATTATATATCAAATGTACAGAGTGGGTGATGAAAGAGGACAGTGAAAATTTAGATAAAAGATGACATTTGACTATAAATATAGCAGAACTGCTTTACATGTACTGTTCACAAAAGCCTGAAGCCAGTTGCAAGGGGCAAGCTTCGGATGAGAGGTCGACCTGACGGGACAGCTGTCATCCGTCATGCCATTGACCTTGAGGTTAATTCACCTGATCTGGCTGGCTGGGTAAAGGTCATCTCCATCCGACCTTGCTACCCCATGGGCATCCCCTTTGAAACTCCTTGAATGATAATCATAAAGGGGGAGAGAACCTATCCTCATCAGTAGATAGTCACTCTTTCAACAAATGTTCATCGAACTTCTATAGCAAACATTATTTAGAATACACTAGAAAACAACAAAATCAGAGTCCTACCCTGAGGGAACACAGAGAAGAAGAAAGAAACAAAAATTATCAGAAAATAATAAAATCATGACAAAATAAAATGAAGGGAAAATGGGAGTGTCTGATAAAGAGAACTGCTGCATCCAGGAGCTGAGAAAGATCACTGTCGTTAAGAATGTATGATACAAATCGACAAAACAGTGGGGAATAGCTTTCTATGCTAAAGGAAGAGAAAGCATAAACGTTGTAAGAGAAGATGAGCCAGGTGAGCACAGTACTTGGTAGGGTCAAGTACCATGAACCTGCAAAGTGAACAGCACCCATTATAATAGGAAAATAGCTTTAATCTTCCTCCCAAACATAAAGTCACCAGAGGCTACTATATTTTGGTCCGAAGTAGAATCTGAATAATGAGAAACAGGTATACCATGTGGACACTTGTAAGGACATAGAGCAGTCCTCAGATGTTCAGGTCTTAGAATGATAAGACACTCTTCACAGTTGGAACAAAGGAGCTGTTTTAAGATGCTGGAGGCCAGCATTTAATTTGAGATTTTTTTTTTCTGCGTCTACATTTGCTTCCTGCTCAGGCAAGCTTGAGAAGATGAGATCAAGGGAGTTTTGTGGTCCAGTGAGCAAAGGATGGGAAAATCAGAAAGATTTTGAGTTATAATCCCAGTTGAGCTACCGGTGACCTTTAGGCAAGTCATTCGACCTCCCTGTGCCTCATGCTCCCAGCTGGAAAATTGGATAAGACCAGCAGGATATCACTGAAAACCAGATGCTCCACAGAACCCAAGCTTTCCCAGCTAAATAAATTACCACCAAAGTGGGGGTCAGACGCCCGGTCTGGGAGAAACACCAAATTAATGACATTAGGTCACTTTATACTGAAAAGCTATTAATTTCTCCTATATTCATCAAAACTCTGTAAGGAGACGAGCGGTTCAGACACGAGACTATTTCCTGTGCTGCGTGGAGGTGTCACTCTGTGTGGTACTGGTCTTGCGATAGCATATTTGTAGGTTAATCATTGCTACAGTCCTGGTTTTGCCTCATTACACCTTCCCATGGCCAGTCATGCCAGTGTCAATGACACACAGCTGGAACAACAAAAAGAAGGTCAAAACAGAAGTTTATTTCCCCATTTTTCAAACAAAATAAACTTGTCATTTCTATATGCAGCAGGAAAATGATGTTTTGTTCGTAGATATTACCAAGACACTCAACTGCAGGGCAAAATTCCATCTCTCGTTTAAGTTATCAATATCAAGCAATGTTTTATTAACAAAGACTAATTTAGGACAATCAGAAATAATCATGAATATTCCTTTTCTAGTTTAAATTAAAATATCTACAGTCTAACATGGGCAAGACTTATGTTCAAGCTATATTACCTGATTTACTGAGTAGGAAAATTCTGGTGAAAAAAAATTGGTACTAATTTATACTATGGTAGTTAATAATTGGACATGTTTAAAATATATCAACTTTCTGACTCTTTAACTTGAACTTGGACCCAAGATGGTATTGTGAGCATCTTCTATGTGCAGACAGACTCAAGTCAGGTGCACACCACTCTGACAGTGAACATCTGTACAAGCGGCACACCCTACTGTCGGGCTGGCCTTTTTACAAATTTCCAAATAGATATTTTTAATGTTTTATAAACATGTATAGAAAGAAAATTATTTAAGCAAGTTGAAAGCTTTAAAATATGTTCATGGGTGTGAGCACATATGCCTAATATCCCCCAAAGGATCTTACACGTAGACCACGTGTGGAATGAACAACCACCTCTGGAAACCCTGTTTCCTCTGTTCTCTACCCTAAGATTAGCACACAATACCTCTCCTCAGTACTAAGTGAAAGTAGTGCTGTTTCCTTGGCCTGAGTAACTCTCATATGGAAGCTTTCCTTTAAGCTAAGTCTTCAAGAGATGCTTCAGACAAACAGGAAG